>CAUYQG010135568.1:0-16506 GCA_963574415.1 Tarsius wallacei
TACCACCAAGAAACAGGTATGGGGATTCCTGGGGGCAACAGGGTATTATCGACTGGATACCACGATTTGCTGAAATTGCTAAGCCTCTGTACACAGCCATGGCAGGGATCAGCCCCTAAACTGAATTGTTACTGAGGAGCAAGCATTCCAGCAGTTAAAAATGGCCCTGACCCAAGCCCTGGCTTTAGTTCTTCCAAATGTCACCAAACGTTTCCACTTGTTCATTCATGAACAACAAGGGATTGCAAAAGGGGTCCTCACTCAGACCTTAGGGCCATGGAGGAGACTGGTGGCTTATTTGTCAAAAAGACTGGATCTAGTGGCTTCTGGCTGGCCATCTGGTCTTTGGGCCATTGCAGCCATGACCATACTAGTTTAAGAAGCAGATAAATTGACTTTTGGCCAAAATATGGCTTTTACTTTTCCCCATGGCATAGAAACTCTGCTCTGGGGAGCCTCTGGCTGCTAGATGTCAAATGCTCATATCACCCAGTATCAAAGTCTCTTGCTTGACCAACCTAGACTAGCTTTCTTTCTTATGCAATGCCTCAATCTGGCCACCCTGTTGCCTGATGACAATCTAGAAACACCAGTTCATGACTGTGAAGACATGTTGAATATCACTCAGGCCAGCCAGCCCAATCTTTGGGACACTCCCTTGAGCCAGGCTGACACTGACTTGTTCACAGATACCAGCCTGGTAATAAAGGGAATCTGCAGGGATGGTGCAGCTGTAGCCACAGCTCAGAATGTAATTTGGTCACAGGCGTTGCCTCAAGGTACCTCAGCTCAAAAGGCTAAGTTAATTGCCTAACTCAGGTCCTACGCTGGAGAACAGGGAAATGGGTAAACATCTTCACCAACAGTCCATATGCTTTTGCTACATTTCTTGTGCATGCCATGATCTACAAGGAACGAGGTCTTCTTAACTATGACAGGTAAGACTATAAAGAACAAGGAGGAAATTTTATCCCTCTTATAGGCTATATGGCTACCCAAAGAGGTAGCCGTCATTCATTACAAGGGACATCAGAACTCAGATACTCCAGAAGAAACTGGAAACCACCTGGAAGACCAGGCGGCTCATAAGGCAGCAGAACTACAAATGGACAACCTATATTGCTAACTAACACCTTTCCAACTACTTCTCTCCTAGAGCAGCCTACTTATACCCCAGAAGAAGAAGAACAGGCAGACCTAGTGGGAGCTTACAAAGGCTCCACCGGATGGTGGATCAAGGACTCTAAAATTATCCTGCCTGAAACCTTGGGACATACCTTGGTAAAACAACTATATTCTACTACCCATTTGGGAAGTACTAAAATGACTGAACTGTTAAATAATTTTTATCATAATAAGTTAAAATGCATAGCTGCAATGGCAGCCACTATGTACCTGGCCTATGCCTAAGTCAATGCAAAACAAGAGCTCAGATCCCCAGATGGAATTAGGGCTTGAAGAGCAACTCTTGGGGAAAAATGGGAAGTGTACTTCACTGAAATGAAGCCCCCTCATGCAGGGTATAACTATTTGCTAGTATTTGTAGATACTTTTTCTGAATGGGCAGAGACCTTTGCCATCAAAAATGAAACTGCCCTAATGGTTTACTAGATGAAATTATTCCTTGGTTTGGGCTCTCCCTCTTTATTGGCTCTGACAATGGTCCTGCCTTCACCTTGCCCATAGTGCAGCTGGTTAGTAAGGCACTAAACATAAACTGGAAATTACATTGTGCTTGCTGACCACAAAGCTTTGGGCAGGTAGAATGCATGAACTGATCTCTGAAATCCACTTTAACCAAATTAATAATAGAGACCAGTGAAAAATGGGTAAATCTTTTGCCTATAGCTCTTCTCCGTATTCGATGCACCCTATATAAGGCTGGGTTTACTCCCTATGAAATTATGTTTGGAAGACCCCCTCCTATGTTTCCCCAATTGTAGGATCCCATTTTAGAAGAAATAACTAAGCAATCTCTGTTAAAATATCTCCAGTCTCTACAACAGATCCAGGCAACTGTATACTCCAATGTTTGGGCTGTTTTGCCCACTCCATCCTCCATGCTTTGTCATCCATTCCAGCCCCATGACCTGGCTTTCATCAAAAAGTTCCAGAAAGAAGGACTGACTCCTACATGGAAGGGATCATTTCTCATCATTCTCACCACTCCAACAGCAATCAAGGTCGTTGGGATACCAGCTTGGGTTCACCACACCTGAGTTAAAAGGGCCAGGGAAACTGACCTAACTCCACCAGTTTGTGTCATTGACTGCATTGTGGCAGCAAGAGATCCCAAATATCCACTTCCTTATTCAACAAGGAAAGACAGCCGCCATTCAACCACCTGGACTGCAGCGCCAGACTCCAAGAATACTCTCAAGGTCACCTTTCAATGTGCATCTAAACTATGAGACTCAGACTGGTTGCTAATTATACCTCTTGTTTTTGTAATCCCACTTGTTTTGGGTTTTGGCACAGAATTGCTTACTATAACTCCTGCAGTTTGGAAATGTGGCAAAAATTTCTGTTAATAATATCCTATCTCCTATGCATAGGAGATTGTGTTATTGCCCTACTATGTTATGGTGTTACTTCTTAATTTGTTTCCCCCCTCTTGGGAATAACTTATTGTACTGCCTATACTTTTCTTTGACCTCTTTTACATCAGGGGAGGTCCTAGCAATCCAAAACTGGACCCACAGTTCACCCCCAGTCCAGTTTAAAGTAAACCTTCCTGACCTGGCACAAATAGAAAAGGAATGTATATCTGGAAACCTGTACAGTAAACATGGTATACAAAATCATTACTATAGCCAATCATGCAAACAATGGGAAACCCCCAGTTAGATAAAGGATGTAGACTTTTACCTCTGCCCCAGTAGTCCCACTGACCACAGCTGTAACCAGGAAAATGATTTATTTTGCCCAGACTGGAAATGTGTCACCATTGCAACTTACAGTGGGGGGTGCTAATGACATCTCTGAAATTACCCTTTGGCTGGGTGCTGGCCCAGGAGGACCTATTTATATAAAGGTTACCAATCCTCTCCATTATTCCTGGAGTACAGGAAATACCTGGGGTATATGACTCTATATGAATGGGCATGACCATGGTGCCTTATTCACCATCTGGTGGCAAACAATCACCTATAAAATCATGATCAAACCTATAGGACCATTGGCAGAGCTGAAGGATTCCTTGTTTGGTTACCACCAGCCACCTCAGCCTCTGCCTTCTGCCAACCAACCCACTACCCTGGGTTCATCTCGACAGCTTTCAAGTTCACCACAACCACTTCCAAATCTGGCTCATCAACCTCCTAGTCCTTTGCCTATGTTGAATAATATGCACCGTCTACTTAACGTTACTATGCCTCAGTTGATCTCAGATTGCTGGCTTTGCTTAAAGCCAAAACCCCCTTACTATATGGGCCTAGGAGTTGAAACTCCTATCATGTGGAGAGCTAATTGCACTCCGGAAATGGTTCACATTACTCTAGGTGATGTAACTAGTAAAACCTCCTGCATTGTAATTCCAGGTTTCAATCTAACAGCTTCTCCATTCTCTGACATTTGTAACTTATTCCTCATCCTAACCATGGCTGAATTCACGACCTATGTTGCCCCTGCCAACACCTGGTTAGCTTGTTCCATAGGCCTTACAAAATGTGCTACTACCAAAAGGTTAATTAATCAGCCTGCCTTGTATATTACTGTTCATGTACTGTCTCAAGTTTATTCTTTTAGTGATCCTAAGGAAACTCTTCTGCTTAATCCCCCTGGTCTTCCAATGGCTTGTTCAAAATGCGCTGTTCCATTGGTAGTACCTGCCTTAGTCAGGCTAAGTATAGCAGGAACAGCTGCAATTGGCACTGCCACCCTGGTCTGTGGAAAACTGGGTTTATCTAACCTTGCCTAGGAAATTAGCAGAGACCTGGGGAATCTGCAATTTGCCATGGACCACCTCCATGACCAGGTGGAATCCTTGGCTGGAGTTGTCCTTCAGAATCGTAGAGGCCTAGATTTATTTTTCCTATCCCAAGGGTGACTCTGTGTAGCTCTTGGAGAAGCTTGTTGTTTTTATGCCAACAAATCAAGGGTTATTAAAGATATCCCCCAAAAGTTCCAAGAAAATTTAGACAAACAACAAAAAGAAAACGAACATAAATAAATCCTGGTTCTAGGCTTTATTTGATTGGAACTCATGGTTAACTACTCTTGTTACTAGTCTAGTTGGACACCTCACACTACTTCTCCTCGGTCTCCTTATTGGGCCCTGCATAATAAATTGAATTATCTGTTTTGTCAAACAACAAACCAGTTCTGTGAAACTTATGTATATGAGACCCCAGTATAATAATATACTTATGACAGATGAGTCAACGCATTGACTCATGAACAACTAAAAGGGGGGAATGAAATATCTATCTGCAAAACCTAGAATAGCCTGCTGAAATAGCTTTCTTGACATGAGCAAGTAACTCCATTTTGTAACAGATCTTCCATGTTAGACTCCTTGTAATCATACTGCACACCTACATTCCTGTGCCCCTCGGTGATTGGAAACTCCCTAGTTGCATAAATTCTGTAACCATCTGTACCCCTTACTACCCCTTACTAATAATATGGTTGGCCAAGAAATATCAATCAAACTTTACAGCTTATGTAATGTTTACCTTTAAAAGACCTACTACTCACTTTGTCTGCTACTGAGAGTTATTTGGGACATTAGTCCACTCTCGGTCGCCGGTATCGATAAAGGACTCAAAATCTGACCTTCCCTGCATGTTGGCATTGTTTCTCACAATCCAGCTATAACATTACAAAGATTAGACTTCCTAGCCTCTTCGCTACATGTGGCTAAGTGCTACCCAGTGGACTATAAGCTGAATTATTCTGTATGACTTCTCAGATGTGTCCTTAAAGGGAAGTAGTATTACTTACTTTTTTTCTCTCTTTTTTGGTGGTGCAATGTACAATGTGGCATGATGGATGGGAATTGAAGAACATGTCTGTGTATGTTATATGACATGGATGGCAGAAAAGATGGAAAGAGCGTGGGCTTTAACAACTTCATGGAACTACTTACTTTACTGTCCAATTCCATAGTTATTTTCCATGAGAAATAAACTTTTGTATCCTAAGGCATTTTGGACATGATGGATTTTTGTCACTAATGGATGCATCCCTCCTTTAAGGATGGCAGCACATGACATCCAAGTTGAATATTAAGGTGAAACAGGAAGTTTAAAGTCCCATACTTGTTTTTGTTTGTTTTTGAGTTGGAGTTTCACTCTGTCACAGCCTCGACCTGCTGGGCTCCGGTGATCCTTCCGCCTCAGCCTTCCAAGTAGCTGGAACTACAGGAGCACACTACCATGCCTGGCCAATTTTTTTGATTAATTGTAGAGATGAGGTCTTGCTTGCTCAGGCAGGTCTCAAACCTGCAGGCTCAGGCTATCCACTCACCTCAGCCTCCCAAAGCGTGGGATTACAGTCTGAGCCACCGAGCCCGGCATCCTATACTTGTTTGTTTAACTACTCTTACTTTTCCAGTACTTCTGTGTCATTTGGTTCTCTAATGTTCTCTTCATCTATCCATCCTTCCTGACTTCACTTTGTACCCATTCCTATTTTGGTGCCATGGATATTAATTTTATGTATTACTTTACTAATAAATTAAAATCCCTGGCCCCGTTGTCCTTCTCTTATATCTGCTAAGCAAAATCTTTAAAATAAGTGAATCCTGATATCCATTTATCACACTGGGAGTTTAACATATTGTTAAAATCTATACATATGAGCATATTGATATCTCTATATATGTGTAACCACCCATCACAACCTAGATGCCAAAACTGCCTTGTGATCTTCTCCTCATTATTCAGTCATATGCATTTACTGACCTTTACACTGCCAATTTTATAAAGATTCCACTTTCTTTACATTTCAACTCTACTCTCTCATTATTCTCAATATATTAGTATGTTCTCACTTTGGAAAATACTAATAATAACTATTAAAGTCATCAGCACTTGAAAAAAAAGCAAAAAGCAAAAACAAACAAACAAAAAAGGAGTTTTGTCTTTGGTACACTTGGAAAAAAAAATCTGTCAAAAGAAAACTCTCATCTTTATACTAACAAGTATAAGAAATTTATCTAAATCTGCCCATTATTCTTCATTCCCTGTTATATTAAGAGAAGTAATATAGAAACAATATCCTTATGCAGAGAACACAACTACATCAATTCTCTTTATTTATCCTGTACTTTCCTTTCTGCCTTCATATTAGCTTCCTCCCATGAATGCTAAAAATTTCAAAATCTTGCTTATCTTAAATGCAAACAATACAATTTTCAATACAGGAACAATATATTCCTACATACTCCCCTAACTCTCTTTCCTTTCATAACCAAACTTCTCCAACTAGTTATCTAATACTCTATTAATATTATCCTGTTTCTCATTTCCTTTTTAGTACACTATGTGTTACGGGTTGAATTGCATTTCCACTCCATATGTTGGAGTTCTAACTTCAAGTATTTTAGAACATGACTTTATTTAAAAGTAGTAAAGTACTTAAGCTGAAATCATAATAGAAAAGGGTGGGTCCTATTTTAGTATGATCATTATGATTGGTGTCCTTACAAAAAGGAGAATTTGAACACTGACATGCACACAGGGAGAATGCTACGTAGAAACTGGAATTTTGCTGCCACAATTCAAGGGTTACTCAAATCACCAGGATCTGGGAGAGAACCATGTAAAATATCTTTCCCTAGTACCTTCAGGGAGACTATGATTTTACCAACATGTTAATCTCAGACTTCCAGCCTTCAGAACTGTGAACGAATAAAAACTTCCTGTTAACAAAACTCAATTTGTTACTTTTTTTAAACAGCAACCCTAGCGAACTAAAAATACACTCTATTTTTATCTCAATAATTCCTCTGAATTTTTCTCAGTAACTCCCACCATTCTCAAAGTGGGCTTTGTGGGAGCAATAGCAGTGATGTGAAACACATTTTTCTCTATATCTACAGGTTTCTTGGAAAAACAGCCTTGGAGCTATGTTATTTCATGGGACCAACTGGGTAGTATTGCCTCATACTGAAAATCCTAGGTATTACAAAGCCAAGCTATACACCTACAAATTCTCATTAATTATTCTAAAACAGTTTGCTAAAGTTAAATATCAACATTTCTTTTCAAAAGCAATATCTGAATCTAACACCTGGTTTAAAACATATCTTCATGTTTATGATTAATCTTCTAGGAGTTGTATACAACTTAGGAGACAGCCAGATTCTATAGAGAAATTCTCCTGATAAATGGTAGATTTTAAATGGGGGCCTAAATTTCCAAAAGATAATTTTCCAAGGAATATCTATCAAAACAACACATCATTCGAGAGTTGCTTCCTCAGGTAGGCAAGTTTTTCATGAGGAAAAATTAGATTCCAACCTCAAGAGTGATGTTGTTCTTTCTTTGTTTGCCATATAAACACAATTCATACTATATTACTAACTTTCTTTACAGAATTTTGTTGGTATAAATACCTGAAGGACACACTAATGATAAAGTAATGATTTATATGTTCATACTGAACACCAAAACATATGCAATAATTCCTGGATCTAGTATCATAGATACCATTGTACAAATCCCATTGTTTGCACATCAGTGAGACACAAGTTCACTTTTTTGCACAGAATATGTGTGTCTGCCTCACTGATATTTCCCAGATGAGTTGGGAGTCTTTGATTATTATGAATGCCACCTTATTGCTTAGAGGTTCTCAGGGTTAGGATCATGGAGAATTTTAAAAGGCTCGACCTTGAGGGGATCTGAATAAAAATTTCTCAAAAGATGACATACAAATAACTAAAAGATACATGAAAAATGCTCAACACAACTAAGTGTTAAGGAAGATACAAATTAAAACCAAAATGAGATATCACCTCACGCTTGTTAGAATAGCTATTACCAAAAAGATAAAAGATAAGTGTAATTTGAATTAGTGTAGCCATTATGAAAAAAATATGGATATCCCTCAAAAAACCAAAAATACAGCTATGATATGATCCAGTAATCTCAGCTCTGGGTATATATCCAAAATAATTGAAATCAGTATGTCAATGAGATGTCTGCACTCCCATGTTCCTTGCAGCATTAACAACAGACAAGTTATGAAGTCAGTCAAAGTGTTCATCATTGTATGAATGTATAAAGAAAAAGTGGCATGTAGACATACAATGGAATATTATTCAGCCTTGGGATTGGACAACATTATGCTAAATAAAATAAACCAAACACAGAAAGACAAATACTGCATGCTCTTGCTTATATGTGGAATCTAAAACTGTTGAACTGAGAGAAACAAAGAGTAGAATGGTATTTACCAGAGGCTAGGTAGGGAGAATGGAGAGAAGATAGTCAAAGGGTGCAAAGTCACATTTAGACAAAATTGAATACGTTTGATTGTTTGAGATGTATTGCACCACATAATGAACACAGTTAATAATTAAGCACAGTACATTTCAAAATTGCTTATATAGCAAAGTGCAAACGTTCTCATCAGAAAAATGTAACATATTTGAAGTGATGGATATGTTAATTAGGTTGATTTAATTGTTGCACACTGAGTTCAATTATTTTGTACCTCATAAACATATACAACTATAATTTTTAAATACTTAATTAAAAAGCCTCTAACATTTATTCTTCAGGACACCAAGGAACTTTAAGTCTGGAACAATGTTGACTGACTAGGAAGCAATGTGGAAAAATAGATGAGAAAATTTTATAAATTTTATTTGTTCCCCCTTTTGGCATTTACTGTTTTGCTTTCAAATAGCCACACCAACTTGTGCCTGAACTTGAAGTAAATTCGTCCCTTATTCATCATCTGATCTTCCCTTTAAACTTTCTAAACTTCAATTATTAGTATTGTTGAGGAGACAGGTAACCCAAGATATCCAGAAGATAATGCCTCTCACACCTTTCTCATATTTCTGTGGTCTTTTAAAAGAATCAGAGTATTCTAACAGTTACAAAAGCTGAAAAGAACAAATTTCCTGCATACAGTCACAATTTCAACAATATAGAAATATTTCACTTAATCCGTAAATTCCAAAGGCTAATGATGTTATGATTCATGTGATTTTGCCCAGTAATGATCTATGGTCATTTATTGCTGGAATCTTTCTCATGTTTAATAAGATTTTGTTTGTATGACATGTTGATAACATATTTAATGGCAAATGTAAATGTGAATAACACGGTGAAAGAATGATAGACAAATTTCCTAGATCCTCTTTATGGAAAACATTTATAAGACTGGTGAAGGCAAGATATTCAGGAAGTGATGATAGGACCTAATAATGTTAATTTTTAACAGAGAAAGAAAGCTTTTTCTTTTAACGTGAATAATCTCAAAATTGAGGAAAGCATTAAACTTAACAACACGTTGTGAATCTAGAGAGCAGCGCTGTCAGTGAACTTGGCTTAAGGTGTGAATGAACCAGATAGGTTTAGAAACATGTTTTAGATGGCAAGATAGATATAGGTGATAGACAGATAGATGTAGGTAGAATGATCCTCCAACAAAGATGTTAATGCTCTGATCCCTATAATGTATAAATGTTACCTTACACAGAAAAAGAGAACTAAGGTAGCACATGAAACTAAAGATTTCGAATTAGTTGTACTATTATGTTTATCCTCTCTCTTTCCAGTTCATAATTTGAAACCTGATCACCAATGTGGTAATATTTAGAAGTGAGGCCTTTGGGTGATGAGATGATTAGGTCATGAGGGTGAAGTCCTTATCAAAAGAAGCCTGATAGAACTTGTTTGCTCCTTCAACTGCATAATGTCACAGGAGGAAATGTGTCCTCATCAGACACTAAATCTGCTGACACATTGACCTTGGACTTCTTAGCCTCCAGAACTGTGACAAATAAATTTCTGTTGCTTTTAGTTATCCAGTTTATAATATTTTATTGTAGTAACCCAAAAGGACTAAGACAAATTGATCTTAATGTAGAAAGGATATCCTGGATTATTTCAGTGGATTCAGCAGTTATTAAAAATGGAGGAGGGAAGTAAAATAGGAAGAGTGATTTGATGTGAGAAGGACTTGGTCAACCATTACTGACTTTTATGATGGAGGAAGAGGACCATGAACTAAGAAATGTAAGTAGGCTCTAGAATGTGGAAAAGAAAAGGAAATGGATTTTTCCCTAGGGCCTCCAGAAGTGAGAACCTCCTGCATAATGAGATCTGTATTGAACTTCTATCCCACAGCACTATAAGATAATAAATTTCTGTCCTTGAAGCCACTAAATTTATGGTAATTTATGATGACAAGTCTTTTTGCTTTAGTTGGCAATGTTTTTAGTGTCATATTCAAAAGATCATTACTAAGACCCATGTCAAGAAGATTTTTTACTTATGTTTTCTTCTAGTGGTTTTGTAGTTTCAGGGCTTCTGCTTAAGTCTTTAATTCATTTTGAGTTAATTTTTGTATGTGGTGTAAAACAAGCACCCAATTTCTGTCTTTCGCTTGTGAACATTCAATTTTCCTAGCATCATATTTTTTTTGAAAAGACTATCCTTTCTTCATTTCGCATTTTCAGTGCCCATGTCAAAGGTTAATTGATTACAGATGTGTGAATTTATTTCTGGACTCTCTATCTTGTTCTATTGGTCTATGCATCTGTTTTTATGCCAGTACTGTACTGTTTTGATTACTATGGCTTTATGAAATTCTTTGAAATTACATAGTGTAATACCCTGAGTTTGTTTTTCCTTTTCAAGATTGTTTTGAATATTTGGGATTTTTTTTTTTTTTGAGTTGGAGTCTCACTCTGTTGCCCAGGCTGGAGTGCAGTGGCTGCTCCTGGCCACAGCAGCCTCAACCTGCTGGGCTCCGGCAATCCTTCTGCCTCAGCCTTCCAAGTAGCTGGAACTACAGGCACGTGCTACCACACCCGGCTAATTTTTTTGATTTATTATAGAGATGAGGTCTCGCTTGCCCAGGCGGGTCTCGAACCCACAGGCTCAGGCAATCCACTCACCTCAGCCTCCCAAGGCGCGGGATTACAGGCTGAGCCACCGAGCCCGGCTTATTTGGGATCTTTTGAGGCTCCATATCAAAATTTTAGAAATAGAAAAACGATGTGGACCTGTAACTAGTAAGGAGATTAAATCAGTTATAAAAAGTCTTTCAACCAATAAATGGCCAGGCTTGGATGGCTTTACCGCTGAATTCTACCTAATTTTAAAGAAGCACTAACATTCATTCTTCTCAAACTCTTCCAAAAAATTGAAGAAGAAATTCTTCCTAAATGATTCTACATTTCCAGCATTACCCTGATACCAGTATCAGAGAGGATGTAACAACAACAAAAAAGAAAACTACAAGCCATTAACTCTAATAAACAGGAATACAAAAATCTTCTACAAAATACTTGCAAACAGAACCCAACAGTACATCAAAATGATAACACACCATGATCCAGTGGGATTTAGCTCAGGGATGCAACGATGGTTCAACATATACAAATCAATAAATGTGATATATCACATCAATAGAATGAAAGACAAAAACCACATTAGCATCCCAATAATGCAGAAAAAGCATTCAACACCTGATTAAAAACTCTCAACAAATTAGTTGCAGAAGGAACATACAAGGGGTGGCCCCCCAAAAAACCAGAATTATCTTTTTGGAGGGCAGACCCCTTGTAGTACAGGCTTTCTTCCCTAATTAAGTGTTCTAGGAACCCTTTGTCATCAATGTACCAGCTAGCATTGCTGTGAGAGGCTGCATTTGGCTTCACTGAAAAATTTCTTTTGGCGAGTCAACACATTTGTCCATTTCATAATGGGTGATTTTCGAGTGCACCTGCCCACACTGCACTGAGTGTTCAGCAGTTTTTGATTAAAAATGGCATGATTTCTGTGCTCCACCCTCCTTATTCACCCGTTCTCACTGCAAATGACTTTTTTTTCCCCCTAGATGAAAAAAGTCCTCAAGGGGAAATATTTTGCCGATGTGGAAGAGGTGAAACCAAAAACAGCAGAAGCACTAAAAGGCATCAAAATGGAAGAGTTCAAAAACTGTTTTTGAGCGGTGGAAAAAGCATCTCAATAGACGTATTGCATCAAACAGAGAGTACTTTGAAGGTAACTGAAATGTAAACAAGTAAGAATAAGTACACAATTTTTAATAATTTTTTTATGGTTCCCCCCTTGCATTATGTTATGTAAAATAAGTCTGGACTAGAAAGTTAAACACTGCACATTCTCACATTTGGAATCTAAAAAATGGCTCAGTGGCTCAGCCTGTACTCCCGTGCTTTGGGAGGCTGAGGTGAGTGGATTGCCTGAGGCCGCGGGTTCGAAACCCGCCTGGGCAAGCGAGACCTCATCTCTACAATAATAAAAAAAAGCCGGGCATGGTAGCGTGCGCCTGTAGTTCCAGCTACTTGGAAGGCTGAGGCGGAAGGATCACCAGAGCCCAGCAGGTCGAGGCTGCGGTGGCCGGGAGCGGCCACTGCACTCCAGTTTGGGCAACAGAGTAAGAATCCAACTCAAAAAAACCCCAAAAAACAAAAAAACTAAAAAGTAGAACAGAGGATATTGGGGGCTGGGAAGGGAAGGGAGGAAAGGGGATTAAAGAGAGCTTTCTTAAAGGATATAAAATTACAACTAGATGGGAGGAATAAGCTATAGTGTTTTATATCACTTTAGGATGGTTATCATTAGCCATAATGTACAGTTTCAAATGGATAGGAGGATATTAAAAGTTCTCAACACAAAGAAATGATAAATATTCAAGTAATGGATATACTAATTATCCCAATCCTATCACTGTGTATTGACATAGCACTTAGATACTCCATAAATATGTATAATTACCATACTAGTTAAAAATGAAAAATATAAAAATTAAAAGAATGCCAAGTAAAAGAATCAAGGAAGTATGGCAAGGTGGATAAGTACAAATGCAGGAGGCTTAGTCGATAGATGTCCTTTTCTTTAACCCTCTTTCTCTCAATGTTCAGAAGGCTCTCCTATTTCCAGTGTGAGACTTGCTAGAATATCTCCCTGTAAGTGCAGATTCTTTTGGGTCCTGGGAGAAGTGTGAAGGTATTAATGCACATTTTGGAATTCTTCAAAATCTTTAAGTAAGGCATCTTCATTGGTTTGCCTGTCCATTGGTGTGAGAGTCAGCTGTGTTTATATTTTTTCCAAGAAATGTCCCTCTTGTAGTCTAAAACGTGCAGTGTATTCCATTTTATGTAATTTTACTATTTAAAAAAGATTGCTAATTAGAAATTGTTTTACACTTTTTAACTTCTTCATAAATGTACATTTACAAGTAAAATTTTAAATTTAAAAGTAAATTTTTAGAAACTTAATTTTTAAAGCTCCAAAATTTCAGAGAGACTGGTCAGGTACTTTTTGGATTCTATTTCAGCATTGGATCTAATTATATGAAGAACTCGTCTGCTGAGACTGTTTGGGCATTTCAGTTACCGCTGTTCTGAAGTTCTATTGCCTTTTGGACTGACTTGTGGTGCAAATATATGATGTGGGGAGATTTTGCTGAGAGAACTGGGTATTAAAGAGTCCTTGGGGCAATTGCAGTTATCCTGTTCTTGTGGCATAAACTTTAGGAATCACAATCTTGTTTATTTTCCTTTCAATTACTTCTCAGTTCATAGGACCTATCTTTGTGGTTGATTCTTTCTTCCTCAAGATTTAGCCAGATGGGAATATTGTACTTTCATTTGATTAGCCGAATGCTGTCACAGCCCTAAGTCCTGGAAGTCTCAGGAGAGGAAGACCAACTTCATATCTATTGCGTTCCCTGATAAGGCCAAGGTGCCTCTGGATAAGGGAGGGCTAGAAAAAGAAGGCATGCACACCAAGGACCACTCAGGGTTGTTTCCTGGTAGCTTACTCTCATTTCACCTCCATCTCTGTGGATTCTGAAATCTGGGCACAACAGCTCACTTCTGTAATTTCAGCAATTTGGCAGGCGGAGGTGGGAGAATTGCTTGAGGTCAGGAGTTTGAGACTAGCCTGGGCAACCCAATGAAGCCCCATTTCTATAAAAGATAAAAAATAAAAGAATAACTGAGTGTGGTGGTGTGCACCTGTAATTTTTACTACTTGGGAGATTGAGACAGGAGGATCATTTAAGCCCAGGAATCCGAAGTTACAGTGAGCCATGATCTACAGACTGAAATATCACAGAGGGACCTCCAATATATTCATGGATATAGATAACTTGTATTTACCCCTACAGGACTTGAGCTGATCCCCAGACTAATTATAACTTGTACCCCTACCCTGTGGGTGTCAGGGTTGTTGTCTTGCCCTGTTTAGTTGGCTGAATTGTCCTCCTGTATCCCTAGCCCCTTTAAATAATACCTTAAAGGGAGAGAATCATTCTCCTCTCTAAACATGGCTATATTCTGTTGTATGTGAGAAAAATAATTTTGTTAAAGGCACAAATCCAATAAATATTATTTCAAACAGTAATGCAGAGGGTGAGACTTCTTGTAAGCAACAACCAAGAGTGAGAATTTCTTGTCTGTAGATGTTCGAGGGTGTAAAGGAAATTTAGGGGGAAGGAATTCCCAAGGTGCTGCCTGGACTGTGGTCACACTGTGAGGAAAGAACTCTGCTCACCTGTGAGTATGATCCTTCACTCAATGCCCTGGAGAATGCCAGGCCCATGGTGGGCATCTCAGGGATTCTGCCAGTGCTTTCTCCCCTCAGGACAGGAAACAAACCAAATAAACCAAGAGGACTGTGGAACGATGTTATCACAATGTCATCTGGAGATAAGAGCTGCTGATTTTTCTTTCCTTTCCCTGAAAGAGGTCTATATTCATAAGTCCCATTGCTGGAGGACTCCACAAAATAAATTACTTTTCTGGTGAGGTAATCTGACAGCTCTCAAAAAAATTCTCCACTAGTTCTCCAAGGAGAAATTGATGGCCATCCTGAATTTCTCCATATTTATAGCAAGACTCCTGACATCTCTTAGATTAATGTTTTCTTATTCTCATTTTTTTTACTTCTTTAGTTTTCTATCTACCTTCTTTCCAAAACCCTCTATTCCCAGTAATGACACTTTATATCTAAATAGGTATTTGGTGTCATCACTATTTTCTTACTCTATCCTTATGACTGTGCTTTAATGTGAGCTGTGTACCTGTTATCCTTATGTTAAAACTAAGAAAACTGAGTCCCCAGAAATGAACAGATTTATCCAAAGTAAAGCTTGCACAAATTTATAGAGAATCTTGAATGAAAATCTCAGGCTTCTGAAACTCAGAGCCTCTTTTGTCATCTACTGGCTAAGAAAGTCATGAATGTGGGATACAGAGGGCAGCTGCGTTTGAAAAAGGAAAAATGAAACATCTGTAAGTGAATCATATCTTGAAGAAAATCCCCTGAAGACTGACAGTGAGTATGTCTCTGCTGTCCTCTGGTGGCCAATCCTATTTATGACTTCTCTTCCCTGTGCTGTGAGCATTTGGCAAAGAGATTGTGACTTTTTTTTCTCTCTCGCCTATGAACATGTCCCTACAAAAATTACCCTTATTATAAGTAGCATACTTTAGGACAAAGTTTTTTATTTCAACATGATTGTACTTCTAAGAAAGTGTATGTAAATGGTTTGTGAGAAAAAATGCACAAGAATTTAAATAGAGTTTCTTTTTAGCAGTCAGCAGTTCTAATGTGACTGACTAGAAACAAAAATTAAGACTCCTGGAGGAATTCCAACACTGTGTATCTTCAAGATCTTTCAGAATGTGTAGAGTGGGTGACTTATTTTCACACCACTCAGATGTGAACAAATAAATTTCTCTATTTTTGTATTACTGATTCTAACTTTTATGAAAAGCCCTATTATGTCTTATAGCACAGGAGTTAACCTGGCAATTTCCAGATAAAGAACCAGATTAACAAAATTAATTTTTTTTTTTAGTTGGAGTCTCACTCTTTTGCCCAGACTGGAGTGCAGTGGCTGCTCCCGGCCACCGCAGCCTCTGCGCTGGCCTCCGTGATCCTTCTGCCTCAGTCTTCCAAGTAGCTGGAACTGCAGGCGCGCGCGACCACACCCGGCTAATTTTTTGACTTATTGTAGAGATGAGGTCTCACCAAGTTGCCCGGGTGGGTCCCGAACCCGCGGGCTAAGGCAATCCATTTACCTCAGCCTCCCAAGGCGTGGGATTACAGGCTGAGCCACTGAGCCCGGCTATCAAAATTAATTTTAATTTTTATTTTTTTTTGAGTTGGAGTCTCACTCTGTCACCCAGACTGGAGTGCAGTGGCCGCTCCCGGCCACCGCAGCCTCGACCTGCTGGGCTCCAGCGATCCTTCCGCCTCAGCCTTCCGAGTAGCTGGAACTACCGCGCGCTACCACGCCCAGCTGATTTTTTGATTTATTGTAGAGATGAGGTCTCGCTTGCCC
>CAUYQG010135572.1:0-27317 GCA_963574415.1 Tarsius wallacei
TGATTGAAATAAATAACAAACTAATAAGCAGAATTAGCCAAATAGAAGAAAGAATCTCAGAGCTTGAAGACCAAAATATAGAACTAACCCAAACTGTAAAAATCATAGAAAAGAAGCTTAAACAGACAGAACAAAACCTTCAAGAGATGAGTGATTATTTCAAGAGGCGGAACCTAAGAGTAATTGGGCTTCCTGAGGCAGAGAGACAGAGACCACCCTAGAACAAACATTTCATGAAATTATTCAAGAAAACTTCCCTCATTGCATCAGTTATGTGAAAATTCAAACATAAGAGATTCAGAGAACCCCTGCAAGACAACAAATGAAAAGACCAGCTCCCAGACACATAATAATTCACCTGAACAAAGTAGTTAGAAAAGAAAAAATCCTAAAGACAGTAAGAGAAAAAGGTCAGACTTCCTACTGGGGAAGACCAATTAGAATATTTATCCACAGAAACACTTCAGCCTAGGAGAACTTGGAGCCCAATCTTCAAAGTGCTGAAAGATAAACAATTTCAACCAAGAATAACCTACTCAGCTAAGCTAAGCTTCATCAGTGAGGGAGAATTAAAATCTTTCCCAGATATTCAATCCCTAAGAACTTACATGCTTCCAGATCACCTCTATAAGAAACACTTAAGATAGTATCAAGCACAGAAGAAAAGGAAAAAAGAACGACAACATTCTTCACAAGAGTATAGGAAAAAGATTGAAAACACACATGAATAAACTCATAAGCCAAAAGAAAGACAGCAAACAAACAGGAACAACAACAACTCTATAAGAACCTCATGATAGGGATAAACTCTCATATTTCAATAAGTAGCCTGAATGTGAATGGACTAAATGCACCACTGAAAATACATAGAATGGAAAAATGGATAAAGTATCATAAGGCAACAATATATTGTCTCCAAGAGACTCATGTCACCAGAAGGGATACTCACAGACTCAAAGTAAGAGCATGGGAAGCCAAATTTCAGGTGAACAGAACACAAAAGAAAGCAGGAGTTACAATCTTAATTTCAGACAAAATACCCTTTAAACTATCAAAAATGAGAAAAGATACATAAGGTCACTACATAATGATAAAAGGTTCAATCCATCAACAAGAAATATCCATCCTAAATCTATATGCACTCAACACAGGAACACCAACTTTCATAAAGCAACTTGTAGGCAAACTTTAAAAAGATATAGACTCCAACATTATCATAGCTGGGAACTTTAAAACCCCACTCACAACCCTAGACAGATCATCAGGACAAAGAATCAGCAAAGAGACCCAGAACCTCAGTGTAACTCTTGACCAAATGGATTTAATTTATACCTACAGAACACTCCACCCAGCGACCACAAAATATACATTCTACTCATCACTGCATGTAATGTACTCTAAGATTGACCACATCCTTGGCCATAAATCAAGCATAAACAAATTTTATAAGATTGTAATTTTGCCATGAAACTTCTCAGACCACAGTGGAATAAAAATAAATATCAACACCAACAAAGTTCCCCCCAAACCCACAAAGACATGAACACTAAACAGCATGATGCTAAGCAACTCCTGGGTCAACATGGAAATCTAAACAAAGATTAAAAGATACCTGGACACAGATGAAAATCAAGGAAATCTTACCAAATACTCTGGGATGCCATGAAAGCAGTAGTAAGAGGGGATTTCATATCTCTCCAAATGCACATGAAGAAAATGGAAAGAACACAAGTTAATAGCCTAACAAATCACCTAAGAAAGCTGGGAAAGCAAGAACATCAAAACCCTAACTTCAGCAGAAGAATCCACATCATCAAAATAAAAGCCCAAATCTGGGCCATAGAAGAGAAAAAGATAATAAAAAATTAAATGGAAAAAAAGGCTGGTTCTTTGAAAGGATAAAAAAGATTAATGGTTGCTAGCTAAACTGACCAAGAAAAAGAGAGAAAAAGCCTAAATAAACAGAATCAGAAACACAAAAGATGAAGTCACAATTGACCCTGAAGAAATACAAAAGATTATCAGAGACTACTATGTACACTTGTATGGAGACAAACTTGAATACCTATAGGACATGGGGGACTTTATGACATCACACAACCTCCCTAGGTTGAAACAAGAAGAAATCGAGACCCTAAATACACCAAAACAATTCAGGAAATTGACTATGTCATAAGAAAAATACCTACAAAAAAAAAAATGCCCTGGACCAGATGGTTTTCCAGCAGAATTCTACAAAACATACAAGGAGGAACAGATACCAATCCTATTGAAAGTATTCCAGGCAATTGAGAAAGATAGAACTCTTCCCAAATCATTTTATGAAGCTAACATCACATTGATACCCAAGCCAGGTAAACTACAACAAAGAAAGAGAACTACAGTCCAATATCCTTGATGGTCATAGATGCTAAAATTCTCAACAAGATCCTAGCAAACTGAATTTAGTAACACATCTCAAAAATCATCCACCATGACCATGTAGGCTTCATCCCTGGGATGCAAGACTGGTTCAACACTCATGAGACCATAAACATAATTAAATACATCAACAAACTATAAAAACAAAAACCAAATGATTATATCATTAGATGCAGAAAATACTTTTGATAAAATCCAGCACTCCTTCCTGATAAAAACCCTGGAACATCCAGGCATAGATGGAACATACCTCAAAATAGTAAGAGCTATCTACAAGAAACCCACAGCCAGCATACTGCTAAACAGAGAGAAGTTGGAACCATTTCCCCTGAAAACTGGAACAAGACAAGGATGCTCACTCTCACCCCTCCTGTTCAACATAGCTTTGGAAGTCCTAGTTAGAGCAATCAGAGAAGAGAAGGCAATCAGGGGTATCCAAATAGGAAAAGAGGAAGTCAAGCTATCTCTCTTTGAAGACAACATGATTGAATACTTTGAAAACCCAAGAAAATCTGTAAAAACTTCCTTGCACTGATAAAGGACTTTGGCAAAGTCTCAGGGTATAAAATAAATGTGCAAAAGTCAATCAAATTTCTATACATCAATAATAAACAAACAGAAACCCAAATAAAAAGCACAATTCCTTTCATCATAGTCACACACACACAAAAAGAAAGAAATACCTTGGCATCTTCCTAACCAGAGAGACATGAAAGACTTTTATAATGAAAACTACAAAACACTGCTCAAAGAAATCAAAGATGACACAAACGAGTGGAAAAATATTCCATGCTCATGGATTGGAAGAATCAACATTGTTAAGATGCCCATTCTATCTAAAGCAATCTACAGATTTAACGCAATACCCATCAAATTGCCAGCAACATTCTTTTCAGACCTTGAAACAACAATACGGGAATTCATATAGAAACATAAATTACCACGAATAGCCAGAACAACCCTCAGAAAAAAAAACAAAAACAAAAACAAAACAAAACAAAACAAAAAAACAAAGCAGGAGGTATCATACTCCCAGACTTTAAACTTTATTACAATAATCAAAACAGCCTGATATTGGTACCAGAACAGGCATATAGACTGATGGAATAGAATTGAGATTCCAGAAGCAAAACCTCAATTTCTCAACCAACTCATCTTTGGGGAGACAAGAACCTATTCAGTAAATGGTGCTTGGAAAATTGGCTGACCACTGCAGAAGATTGAAACAGGACCCTTACCTGTCCCCATACACAAAAATTAACTCTAAATGTATCAGAGACCTAAACGTAAAACCTCAAACTATAAGAACCTTAGAAGATGCAGGAGACACCCTTATGGAAGTTGGAATTGGCAACCAATTCCTGAGTAAAACCCGAAATGCCCAGGCCATGAGAGACAAGATAGACAAATAGGACCTCATCAAACTGAAAAGCTTCTGCAAAGCCAGAGAAACCATCAAGAGAGCAGGAAGACACCCCACAGACTGGGAAAAAAATATTTGCCAACTCCATGTCTGACAAAGGTCTAATATCTAGGATATACAAGGAACTCAAACGTGCTGCAAAGGAAAAAACAAACAGCCCCATTGCAAAGCGGGCAAAATAAATGAATAGACAGTTCTCAGAGAAGACTTATGAGCAGCCAACAGATACCTGAAAAAACAGATACCTCATTAGTCATCATGGAGATGCAAATTAAAACTACACTGAGTTGCTGCCTAACTCCAGTCAGAATGGCCATCATTAATAGCCTAAAAAATAACAGATGCTGAAGAAGTTGTGGCGAAAAGGAAACATTTCTACACTGTTGGTGGGAGTGTAAACTAGTACAGCTTCTGTGGGAATCAGTGTGGCAATTCCTAAAAGTTCTAAAAATATACCTTCCATATGATCCCACAATCCCCCTACTGGGAATATACACGGAAGAACTCAAATCACCCTATAAAAAAGGTACCTGCACACTTATGTTTATCACAGCATTGTTCACAATAACAAGAACATGGAACCAACCATGCTGCCCATCAAAAGAGGACCGGATTAAAAAACTGTGGTACATATACACGATGGAATATTATGCAGCCATAAAGAAAAACAAAATCATGAACTTCACAGCAACCTGGATGGAATTAGAGTCTATAATACTGAGTGATCTTTCACAGAAACAGAGAACTGAGTATCACATGTTCTCACTCATAAGTGGACCATCAACAACTACTGTAATATTATAAGAAAAGAATTGACAGTAGTGGGAAACTGTGGGAAAAGGGGGGGCTGGGAGGTGGGAGTGACTGTAGTTGAAATCTGCCTGGGGAGAGGGGCATACCTCATCAACAAGGGTACCTGCACGATGAATATTTGAGTACCTAACCTGAATTGTACCCCACAATTTTAAAATAAAAAAATTATAAGTTAAAATTATAAGTAGCATTATTAGGAAAAGAAGTTTCTTATTTCTTTTTAATAGAAATCTAAATTAATGTGAGATAAATTTGAATAATCTTTTAAAAATGTAAGACAATAAAACAATAATGATACACAGGGTGAGCTAATTGCACATATAAATTCAGGTTATGGACTGAATTTTTATAAGGCAGTACTGTTAGTTTGAAAGAAAACAAAATGCTGGTCTGAGAATCCATGGCGATGTCTCTGAGCAAGAATATCATACAGGGCTTCTTTTCAGTGTTCTCTGCATAGTTCTCAGGTGATGAGAAATGTCTCCCATGTAAACAAAACACTATGTGTATGCTCCTCAGAACATATTTTAATGTTATGTCAAAGAACCACGGACCTTAATACCCTTATTTTATATTCTACTAATTTTAAGAGTATATGGCCTTGGAAAATAATTGAATGATCAAATCCTTTAGGGGTAATTTATATATCTTTAATAAAAAGCATTTATGAAATAAAGACCAAGTAAATAATTCATAATTGCATATTTACTATTTTTCTCTTGAATAAAAGGATTTGACTAATACTGATATAAAATTTTGGGGTTGTTTTGCTTGATTATAACTTAAATGTGATTTTGCAAATTTTGTTTTGTAAAACAAAAATAACATTATTTTATTAAGAAGTGATTTCAAAGAGAAGTAAATTGTAGAAAAAATATAATTAAATACCAGAAAGGAAAGATAACATTGAGCTTGTTATCAAATGTATACATTAAAAATAATTTTTTTTAAATTCAACATGTTTACAGTGATGGATAAATTTGTATAATTAAAATGATAATCATTTGAGCTAATTTTAAGGTGAGTGCTTGTTTCCATTAATTACAAAAAATGTTCTTTCAAGATTTTCTTTCTCTCCTACCTGCTACTACTCAAGCTCATGTGAAACTGAAGAATTATAGCTGGGTGTTTTGGTGTGCGCCTGTAGTTATAGCTACTTGGAAGGCTGAGGCAGAAGAATCTCCTAAGTCCAGTAGGTTGAGGCTGCGCTGGCCTGGAGTGTGTCACTGCACTCCAGCCTGGGTGACAAGAGTGAGACTCCAACTCAAAAAAAAGAGAAAATGAAGAATCTAATAATAATCAATTTGTCACATGTTATATCAGTTACTATTCAAAATGAAAATACATCTCTACTCAGCTTAAAATGTACAATATAGTTAAAATTAGTTTTGCTAATTTGGGCAAAATAAATGTGCTAGGATTGAGATGTAGTAGTTAGTATTGCACCAACATAAAACTCGAAAATGGCATTCTGTATGAATATTCCCACATGTCCTTGATTAATTACATACTACTTGTAAGTTTTATTTGAATGATTAATCTCATCTACTTTAAGAATTTTATCTTACATATAGTTTTCATAGTTTTGAGATTTCTATCTAGAGTATAGTTTTCAAGTATAGTAATCTTAAGTATAGGTTTCTTCAGTATCTTATTTAACACTCACATAATAAATTTAAAATACTAAAACCTATAAATAAGTTATACAGGATAAGCAAGAGGATATGTAAATTGATTAACATGTTCTTTCACTAGAATTCTGGAGTGGGGTGTATAGATTTTTATTCTCAGGACCTATCCCATGAACAAACAATTAAAATCCTTAGAAATGCATGCAGATGGAATAAATAGAGAGTAAAATTTTGATAAACTAGTTAAATAAATTGCATTCCTACTTCCTAAATTCTATTCCAAATACATAAAGTCAGTCCTTTGGGTGATCTATTTATCTTTTTCCAACTGTTTATCATAAAGGATTCAATATACATCAGTGTCTCTTTTCAGAAATCAGTAAAAAAAATGTATCATAAGATTTCTTTTTTACCCAACAACTAGTGTCATGACTAGTGCAACTGTATTTTTTATTTTTAAGAAACCAATATGTATAATAACTATTAAGGAATATTTTGAGAGTATATAGTTTTGGGGTTTTCTATAGATGCTTTTCCCCAAAATGCACAAGTTGTGGATAAAAATATCTGCACTTCTGAAGTTTTAAACTTTTTAATCAGAAAATATTTTATATAAAGATATTGCATTTAAAATAGTAGAAAGTTATTTCATGACCCCCGAATAGATGTTTTTAACAAATACTTTGTGATTAAAGAATTCATCAAATAGTTCAATTAAAATAATTAGTTGATTTAATTAATGGATTCACAAACTAAGCAAAGTTCTTAGCAATAGTATTATTCAATGAAATGAATTTATTTAAATATTTGATTAGTGTTTAACACAGTTCATTATATGCTTTAGTAATATTGGAATAATGTGCTTAATAGTCCTAGGATATAGCCTTGGGGCATAGTATACTATATTAAAATCTTGGTGCTCTTCTTGGAAATGAACTTGGGATATTGCAGCTTCACTCCAAATTAGAAGTTTAAGAAAAATTAATAAAAATGTTGGAGATACGAAGAGGAGAATAAATAAGTAGTCACTCTGTAAATAAAAAAAATTGATCCCCTCAGTGAGCGCTGGATTAATTTCTGGTCTTCATCGCACTCATTGTATAATTAAAACATCTTTGCAGAATACAGACATTTATTGACACATGTATTTAATCTAACTCAGTACAATTTAAAATTAATATGAGAAACTATTTCCCTGAATAATTTATCAGTAACAATTTTGCTTTTTTAGAGATACTATTGAGTTACATGGATTTTTTTTTTTTTTTTTTTTTTTTTTGTTTTATAAATGTCGCCCAGAATGGAGTTCAGTGGGGGCTCCCGGCCCCCGCAGCCTCGACCTGCTGGGCACTGGCGATCCTTCCGCCTCAGCCTTCCAAGTAGCCAGAATTACAGGCGCGCGCTACCACGCCTGGCTGATTTTTTTTTTTATTTATTGTAGAGTTGAGGTCTCGCCAAGTTGCCCAGGCGAGTCTCGAACCCGCGGGCTCAGGCAATCCACTCACCTCAGCCTCCCAAAGGCGCGGGATTACAGGCTGAGCCACCGAGCCTGGCTGTTACATGGATCTTTAACTTATCTATATTTCACATGACTGTTTTGGTGATTTGACTATTCTATTTTGGTATTTCCCAATGAAATCTGACTATTTTATTTTCCTTTTTGTTCTCAGTTTCTATGGTGGTCTCCATACATATGCAGATATCTATAAAAACATTTAGAGTAATTTCTTAATAGACAAATCTAAGGTTGATATGGTTGTATGAAAGTATTAGTTTTTCAATAATATGAGACTACTGATATTTTAGTATCACACCATAATCTTTCTTTCACTATTGCTATGAATCTAAAAAGAACCTTGTTCACCCTCCAAATGATCAACATCCTAATAGGGGGGGCATATAACAAATGAAAAAAGTTATAACAAAAGAAAACAAGATAGCGTCCCAAAGAATGCTTTTCCAGAACCCAGAGTTACTGAGCACTTTAGTCATTTAAAACAAAATTGATTATTAATTTGATTTTTCAAAGGCAAAATATACCTTGGGAATTTAGAATAAAAAAGGATAAAGTGCAAAATGTTTCAAACTGTACAAAAAGAGTGTTAATAAGTTAAGAGAGATTTCCAGCTGAAAGTAGTTTCAATTTCAAGTTTGTGTTGGCCTTTTATACAGATATTTCTTTTGTAAAGCAGGCAACTTGTCCAGTTGCTTCAAGTACTTGTGCTAAACATGTCCTTGCTTTCTTCTTTTTACTTTTGAGAAAATTAACATATTGTTTAAATGTTAAATAGTGCTGAACATTTAATTTTTACAACAGTCAGATGTTTCTACCTCCTCTCCTTCACTTTTTTCTCTTTTACCCATCCTCATAAACAACATGTTAACTGCTTTAGCAATTTTTATAGTATTCACACCTACATACCACTAAATAGAATGCACCTCAACCACTAACTTCTGATTTTTTAATTTTGAAAATTATATATTGACTTCCCATTATGGTATGTCAGGATATAAAATGGTGGATTAGGTAATATCAAAAGTATAGTGTTACAAATACTCATATATGAGTATTGCACCATACTGTCTTTCTACTTTTTAAATTTTATATTCTAAAATAATTATAGATTCACACAAAATTGCAAAGATAGTACAGAGAAATGTCTTATACCCTTGACCCAGTACCTCATCCCCCTGCCATTTTTACCTCCTACAGATGTAGAGCACAATATCAAATCCAGAAAACTGATGTTTATAGAACGTGGTGTGTGGTTTTGCATGTCATTTTATCACAATGCATAGTTTTCTGTAATCACCATTGCAATCAAAACACAGAACTCTTGCTATGCAGGGGATTTTTCGTTTAATTAAGTACTGCTTATTTATTTTATTTTATCTGTATTTGCTCTCAGTGTTTTAGCCATAAACTATTTGCCTAGGCTGATGTCCATTAAGAGTTTTTTCCTAGATTTTCGTCTAGGAGTTTTATGGTTTCAGGATGGATTAAGTCTTTCCATCTTGAATTAATTTATATATATGGGGAGAGATACGGATCAAGTTTCATTTTTCTGTGTGTAGCTATTGAATTCCCACCACCACTGGTTGAGTAGGGTGTCCTTTCCTTAGTGTATGTTTTGTCTGCTTTGTCAAAGATCAGTGACAGAGAAAGAAATTATCAACAGAGCAAAGACGCAACCTACAGAATAGGAGAAGATATTCATAAACTATACATCTGACAAAGAACTCAAATTAATCAGCAAGAAAAAAGCAAACAACACTATTAAAAAGTGGGCAAACAACATGAATAGACACTGCTCAAAAGAAGATATATAAATGGACAACAAGCATATGAAAAAATCCCTAACATCACTCATAATCAGGAAAATGCAAGTTAAAAACACAATGAGATACCAGTTTACACCAATCAGAATGGCCATTGTTTTAAAGATAAAAAACAATAAATGCTGGTGTGAATGCAGAGAAAAGGGACATTTATATGCTGTTGGTGGGAGTGTGAATTAGCACAATCTCTATGGAAAGCAATATGGTGATTACTCAAAGAACTAAAAGCAGATCTACCATTTGATCCAGCAGTTCCACTACTAGGTATGCATCCTAGGGAACAGAAGTTATTATGTATATATAAAGACACCTGCACCTACATGTTCATCGTAGCACAATCTATAATTGCAAACATGTAGACTCAACATAAATGCCCATCAACTGCAGTGGATAAAGAAAATGTTGCATTTATACACCACAAAATACCACAATTTATAAAAAAGAATGAAATTATGTCCTTTGCAGCAACATGGATGAAGCTGGAGAACATCATCCTAAGTAAATTCACTCAAAAATAGAGAACTAAACACCACATGTCCTCACTCATATGTGGGAGCTAAAAAATCACAAAGATGGAAATAATAGACACCTGGAACACCAATAAGGGAGGATGGGACAGGAGGGTTGGGGTTCAGAAACTACCTATGAGGCACTATATTTACTATCTGGGGTATGGGTCACCTGAGACCCAATCCCCACCACTACCCAATATGTCCATGTAATGAATATGCATGTGTCCTCCCTGACTCTAAAATAAAACAAATACATAGAACTCTTCCATAATCATAAAGATCCCTCTTAAGTGTTACACCAACCCCTCTAAAATATCTAATGGAAATTACTAATCTGTCTTACATCCCTATAATTATATAGATTTGAGAATGCTACAAAAATGGAAACAAACAGTTTATAAACTTTTGAAAAATGTTTTTTTGTTTTCACTCAGCATCCATGGTGCATCCATACCATAGAATATTGCTCAACAATATTCTACAGTAGATTATTTCTTTTACTGTTGAGCAATATTCTATGGTATGGATGCACCATGTTTGTTTAACCATTAACCTATTGAGGGACATTTTGTTTTGTTTGTTTCTGGTTTTGAGCGATTACAAATCACACTGCTATGAACAACCATGTATAGATTTTTGTGTGAAAATAAGTTTTGATACATGAGTGTAATACCTGGTATTTATGGTCAATGTCCCATTAGTTGTTAAAGACTGCCAAACTATTTTCAAAATGACTGAACTGTTTTACATACCCAAAACGTATAAGGGATCCAGTTTCTCCACATCCTTGCCAAGGATGTAGTGATATCTCATTATGGTCTTAATCTGCATTTCTAGTGATGTCCAGCATATTTTCATGTGCTTATTTGCTATCATTATATGCTGTTGAGTTAACTGTCTCTTTATGTCTTTTGCCCTTTTTCTACTTGGTTGGTTTGTTTTTACTGTTTGGTTTTGAGACTTGCTTATATAATTAGACATGGCTCCTCTTTTTATTTTGCAAATACTTCTCCCAGTCTGTAACTTCTCTTTTTGAAACAGGAGATTGCCAGAGAAAGGATAGGCAGACAGATAGGCTGGTCCTCTGGTAACAATATAGCAAATTCCTCACAAGCCTCTTAGTCTCAGCATTGGTAAACAGGCTCCCTGAGTCTCTCAAGCTAGATCTTAGGTACTTACTGTTGGGATTGAAAAGCAACCAATTGGCTCACCATTAGGCCCCTACCTCCTGCAGATTGGTCCTTAATACCGACCAATTAGAATAGCTACAGCTATTGCTAAACAATTGGCTTGGACTTAGGGCTATATAAGCACCAGGTTTTCAACCCAGATGGGCTACCCCTTTGGTTCCCCTCCCACTGTTGGAGCTTTTCTGTCCTCTCAATAAATCACGCTTTCTCACTTTCCGGCTGTCCATGTCCCTCATTCTTCCTGGGCATGAGACAAGAATCTCCACCCTGAATTGTTGAAGCTGAAGAGCTGTGGAAGATCATCGAAGATGAAGAGCCATACATACCAGAGGCTGGCTTGCCAGTCCATGGAGTCAGTTGAACCAGGAGAGCTGCTGAAAGAAGGGAGGGCTTGCTAGCCTACTGAATCGCAACACTCTCAGGGCTTGGCTTGCCAGCACATTAAATCTGACACTTCCAGAGCTAGGCTTACCAGCCACTCCACGACCCTCTCTGGGATTTGGCAGGCCAACCCATTGAGCTGATGATTCTCAAAGCGAGGATGACCTGAAAAATCTGCATCAGTTTGATGCTCCTAAAGTGGTCTTTCAAAAGGTTTTAATTTGAAATAAAGTTCAATTTATCAATTTGTTCTTTTTTTTGGATTGTGTTTTCAGTGTCACATCTATGAACTCATCATGCCCTAATTCCTGATGATTTTTGCCTATATTATCTTCTAAAATTTTTTTCTTTAAGAATTTCACAAAAATAATAATAAAATAAAAAATAAGCAGGGCTCGGTGGCTCAGCCTGTAATCCCACGCCTTGGGAGGCTGAGGTGAGTGAATTGCCTGAGCCCGCGAGTTCGAGACCTGCCTGGGCAACTTGGCAAGACCTCATCTCTACAATAATCAAAAATTAGTCGGGCGTGGTAGCGCACGCCTGTAGTTCCAGCTACTTGGAAGACTGAGGCGGAAGGATCACCGGAGCCCAGCAGGTGGAGGCTGCGGTGGCTGGGTGTGGCCACTGCACTCCAGTTTGAGCGACAGAGTGAGACTCCAACTCAAAAAATAAAAAAAAATAAAAAAAAAATAAAAATAAAAATAAAATAAATAAAAGAATTTCAAACAGTGACACTAGTTTAATTTTTCTTTTGGCATCTAAGTAAAATTGTTTCTTCCCTATACCAGTTTACAATGTTCTGGAAATTAAAATGAAAAAGAGCAAGAACAAAAATGGTGTGAGGGCCAACCACCATAAGTTGAAGCAGTCAACAGTGTAGCTTCTATGTCCCCCACCTCAACCTTCCTGGAGGTGCTAAGGAAGCCACAGGCAGCCACTCCAAGATGACTTGTCATCTTGGTCAACAGTCATTGGAAACAGCAACCTAACCCAACACCAAGTTGGGATGTTCTTTCCAAAGTAACCCCAACTGTCTTCTGCAATCCAATTTATCAGCCCCAGATGCTGGGAAGGCAGTGTTGTGTGTGTGTGTGGGGGCGGGGGGGGAGTTCCTCAAGCATCAGAGTGATATCTAGAGATTAATATTGAAAGCTGAGCTTTGTCTGGATGTCATCAAGAATCTGCTGCAGCTCCTCGTCTTTGAAGCACCCTTCCAGGCTTGGACACCTCAGCAGTCTCTGGGCAAAGGTTGGCCAAACAGGCCAAATCAAACTTAGGAAGTTTTTTCTGGAGCAGCAGGCTACGAACACTGGCAATGGTCTCTCTGTTTTTGAAATGACTGTTCATCCTCTGTACTCTCGTTTTACTGGTTGCAATGCTCCAGAAACATATGAACTTCTGAATTTAGAAGTGTCTCTGCTGTTTCAAATTGCTTGGGAAAAATGAGCTGCAAGGCATCCTCCTCCACGTTGCCGACCCGCAGGTTGCTAGCGCCCATCGCCATTGCTGTGCCGCCTAAAAGATGTATAGTTTTACATTTCACATTTATTTTTTTTCTATTTTGAGTTAATTGTCAAATAAACTATAAGCTTTACATTGAAGTTTATATTTTTTCCTATGAATATTCACTTGCTCCACCATCATTTGTTAAAAAGAATATCCTTTTGTAACCATTTCCCCTGAAAACTGGAACAAGACAAAGATGCCTACTCTCATCCATCCTGTTCAACATAGTGTTGGAAGTCCTAGCTAAAGCAATCAGACCAGAGAAGGAAATTAGGGAAATCCAAATAGGAAAGGAGGAAGTTAAGGTATCCTTCTTTGCAGACAATCTGATTCTATACCTTGAAAATCCAAGAGAATCTGTCAAAAACTTCCTTGCACTAATAAAAGACTTTGGCAAAGTCTTAGAGTATAAAATAAATGTGCAAAAGTCAGTCCCATCCCTATATACCAACAATAAACAAACAGAAACCCAAATAAAAAACACAATTCCATTCACAATAGCAACAAAAAAAGAAAAAGAAAAAGAAATACCTTGGCATCTTCCTAACCAGAGAAGCCAAAGACAACAAAAACTACAAAACACTGCCCAAATAAATCAACGATGACACAAACAAATGGAAAAATATTCTATGCTCATGGATTGGAAGAATCAACATCGTTAAGATGTCTGTCCTACCCAAGGCAATCTACAGATTTTGCAATATCTATTAAATTACCAGTAGCATTACTCTCAGACCTGGAAATGACAATGCAGGAATTCATATGGAAACATAAATCACTACAAATAGCCAAAACAATTCTCAGCAAAAGAAAAAAACAAAGTAGGAGGCATCACACTCCCAGACTTTAAGCTTTATTATAAAGCTACAATAATCAAAACAGCCTGGTATTGGTACAAGAACAGGCATATAGACCAATGGAACAGAATGGGGATTCCAAAAGCAAAACCTCAATTTCTCAGCCTTCACGTCTTTGACAAAGCCTCCATCACCAACCACTGATGAGAGGAGAATCTATTCAGTAAATGGTGTAGGAAAAATGGTTGACCACATGGAGAAGATTAAAACAAGATCACTACCTATCACCATACACAAAAAGCAACTTGGATGGATTTAGAGGCTATAATACTGAGTGATCTATCATAGAAACAAAGAATGGAGTATCACATGCTCTCACTCATAAGTGGACCTTGAGCAACTATGGTAATATAATAATAAAAGGACTGGCAGTAGTGAGAAACTGCCAGGGGAGAAGGGGTTCACACCTCATCAACAAGGTTACCTGCATAATGAGTATTTATATACCAAACTCTGAACTGTATCCCACATATTTACAATAACAATTAAAAAAATATATATATATATATCCTTTCTTTATTGAATTTTTTTACAACTTTGTCAAAAAGTAGTTGGTCATATTTGTGTGGATCTGTTTCTGGATTCTCTATTCTGTTCCACTGTTGTATGTATTTATCCCTCCCCCAATACCACACAGTCTTAATTACAGTAGCTATATATTATGTCTTGAAATCAGGTAATGTGATCCCTTCTCCTTTTTTTTTTTTCCAGAATATTTTTAGCTATTTTAGAGCTTGTGTATTTCCAGATCAGATTTAGAATAATCTTATCTATTTCTGTAAATAATCTTTTTGGGATTTTAATACAAATTGCTATAAACTTGTAGATTAATTGGGAAAGAAATGATATCTTTTTTACATTGATTTTTCCAATTGACAAATATGTTTCCAATTTATTCAGAATTTGATGTTTTTCATCAATTTATCTTTATTATTTTTTATTAGCATACAAATGTTGTATACTTGTAAGATTTGTACCTAAGTATTGAGTGATTGTAAATATTTTTGAATTTTCATTTTGGTTTCTTGCGTCCCTATGCAGTGGATATTGTTTCTTGATCTTGCAACCTTGTTAATCTTACAGTCTTGCTCTAAACTCATTAATGAATCCTATAGGTTTTTCTGTTTGTTTACTTTGGTTTTTAGACTTCAGTTTTTTTTTAACAAAGACCATGAGATCATCTACAAATAGAAAACAATTTATTTATGTATTTTAAAACTTTAAGCTTTGTGGGGTTTTTTTGTCTTTTCTTCTTGTGCTTCCTATAATGTTCAATAATATGATGAATAGTAGTGGTGAAGACAGACATCTTTGCCTTGTTCTAATTCTACAAGTAAAGCAGACAGTCTTTTACCATTGAATATGATAATTAATTATAGGTGCTAGCTGTAAATGATAACTGCAAATGTTTTTTGATTTATCAGATTGAGATTATTTCTTTTTATTTCTAATTTTACAGCATTTTAATCTTAAATTAGTGCTGAAATTATCATATAATTGTCATAACTCCATTGATATGATTCTGCAATTTTTACATTAGACTTTAAAATAATGAAACACATTGATTTTCAATTATTAATCCAGCTTTAAATTCCTATAAGATATCACAGTGGGTCAAGGTATATAATTTTATTTTATTTTATTTTTTTTGAGTTGGAGTCTCACTCTGTCACCCAGGCTGGAGCGCAGTGGTCGCTCCCAGCCACCGCAGCCTCGGCCTCCTGGGCTCCGGCAATCCTTCTGCCTCAGCCTTCCAAGTAGCTGGAACTACAGGTGCACGCTACCACACCCGGCACCTGGCTAGTTTTTGATTTATTGTAGAGATGAGGTCTCACCAAGTTGCCTGGGTGGGTCTCGAACCCACGGGCTCAGGCAATCCACTCACCTCAGCTTTCCAAGGCGCGGGATTACAGGCTGAGCCACCAAGCCCGGCTAGAGTATATAATTTTATATAAATATATGTAAATATGTATATGTAAACTATAGTTACTATTATTTTGTTAAATAGATTTGTATCTATATTTATAGTGGATATTGGTCTGTAATTTTTTTTAAATTATCTTTCTTGTCTTGGGTTCATAAAATAAATTGGGAGCATTGTTTCCTGTTTTCTGGAAGGATAGAGAAAATTGTTATAAGTTATTCCTTAAATGTTTGGTAGATATCTTCAAGGACATCATCTGGCCCTGGATAATTATTTTTTATTAGTTTTATTGAGTATATTAGTACATAGCTTCCAACTAATATTCAGATTTTTCTAATGCTGCTCAAACATTTATTCATCCAAACATTCCTATTCTTATACCAAATAAAAGTTTATACTGAACTACCACAAAGGAAAAATGACACAAAACCATAAAACTTCTGAGTTAGGTAAGATTTCTCATTAGTAGATGGAATGATCATTATTCATTCTGTGTCCTTCCTCAACTGTATCCCAACTTTCATTTTCCCTTATAGCATTGTCTGTCATAAGAAAATACACCCAAACCTTTTTTAAAAGATTCAAAGTGACTATAGCAGTTTTAGGTTTACAGAAAAGTTGGACAGATAGTAAAGAGAATTCCCATTTGCTTCCCTCTCTCCTTGCCCATCCACATATTTGCCCTATTATTAGCATATTGCATCAGTGTGGTAAATTTGTTATGATTGATGAGCCACTATTGACATTATTAACTAAAGCCCATACTTTATAATAGGCATTGCTCTTTGTTTTATACAGTACTATGGATTTTGACAAATGTATGATGTCATGTATCTATCCTTACTGTGTTATATTATATAGAATAGTTTCACTACCTGAATAATCCCTCTGCTTCATGAATTCATTCTTTCCTTCTTTTTCCTGACTCCCTGGCAACCACTGATCTTGCATCGTTTCTTTGAACGATTTGGTCCTCACAAGAACTCTGTGAAATTATTGTAATTATTGCTATTAGTAAACCTTCGTCCCTATATAACAGATGAGGAAACTTGTTAAAGGCCATGAATCTAATAAAGAGTAAATTCAAGACTTAAGAGCAGGAAATCTGACTCTAGACCACAAACTCTTAATCATTACATTATGAATGATTAACATGAATTAATGTCCCAACTGACAAAGGAGAACGATTTTTTAATTACTAACATAGTTTCTCTCTTGGCTTTAACAATTAAAGCTAATGAAGAAATAAAGTAGTGAAATGGAATAAATACAATATAAATACAACAATTATAATTCTCATAAATATTTCAATATACATTTTTTGCAAACCAGGGTCAGGTTCACCAAAAAAACTGAGACCTGATGCAATGAATGATTAGAATGCTACCCTACCCATGTTTGACCTTACCACCACTCATATTCATAGCTGTAGGTGTGAGATGCTAAAATTGCCAGTAGTGTTTTTATTTTTATCTCCCCTTTTGTAGTTGGGTTTCTCTAGAGATTCCTTTTTAAATAGGTTATAAGTCTTTGCAGTTCTTTTAGCTGTTATCCACTATTATTATATGGGAGTCTGGAAACAAACAATACATTCAGTGCCTGGATCATCTTGAGTACTCAAAAAAGGCAAGCTGTTTTTATTAATGCCCATTTTTGGAGGAAAATATTGTTACTTACAGTGAGTACAGCACTATACTAATGATACTAGATAATGAAAGTTATGAGTTATCACTGAATACTATGTATGTATAAAGACCTAGTTGTTTAAAGTGTTTAAAGATTTATAATTGCAGAAAATACTTTTCACTTACTTTTGGATTATCAGAGATTATAAGGAAATTATTCTTCTCTGATCTAATTTAGGTTCTTTACACTGACTTACAAACAAGCTTAGGTTTTTAAAGAAAGATAATTGCATTTTAATGGTCAAAAAATTGTCACTCTAAATGCTGTTTTACACAATAAGGTACTACACACAGTGCTGACATCTCAGTAAATGTACAGTCACATGGATATTACGATGATTCTACTTAATAACCCCTTGTTCTTAATGTGTTTATTTGTATGAATTTTTAAAAATGCAATAGAATTGTTTGAAATGCAAGGTATTAATATCTTGACTGTGTTAAATCTCCTGAGATCTAATGCTATAAAAAAATGAACTGTTATTCATTAAATTACAGTTGAATTAACTTATTTTTAAAATTTGAATATTTTACCTCAACTAGCTCAAATTTATCTCCTAAATATAGATTCATAGATTGTCTGTGTCATCTCAAATTTAAGGAGTTGCCACTATTACCAAGTCATTTTTATGCCTTTCTCCATGCAACACTGGAATTTTTAAAATCTTTTACCCATTTTCACTCTTGTCTTATTCTGCGTATACTGAGAAAAATTCTGGATGACAGAGATCAAGATTTTTCCATCCTGGGTTATCCTATGTTCACCTCATATTTAATGTGATTAATGATACATAAGATTTTTTGTCAGTTTATGCAAAAAATATAGCCTATCTTCTCTTCATATTACTTGATCTCTTCAAATGATTTCAGAGCAATGTTATAATAATTCAGAGCTATTCAAACACATCTGCGTTTGCATCTGAAAGAAGTATGAGTTTTATTAAAAACAAAATACCAAAACATACTTGATATTAAATATTACTGGTTTTTAATTGTTGGCTTGAATTTTTTTAAAGATATGAGAAACAAGCAAATAGCACACACAAACTTACACACAACACATATACACAAAAATTTCAGACCAGTTCAGAGGGTTAGTGTTTAATTAATTAATGTATTTACTGACATGAAAAATAAAAATGTTTGCTTCCTTGCTCTCATTTAATTTCTATTGAGTTTGTTTTACAGAAAAACAAGCATCTTTCATTGATTCTACCTTGAATTTTTTTTTCTTACCTTTGTAAATAAAACCACAAAAATATTCAGTGCTTCTTACAGACAATAAAAGTAACATACAATATTGGTCTTAACAGTACAAAATATTAAACATTTTGACTGTAATGACATTGTAGGTATTCTTTACTGAAATTTATCTGCAAAAAAAACTTTAAGTTTCCAACTTAATTGCTGTCTATATACTATTTTTGTAAATATTGGGGTGCAACGAACTATGGCATTCATGAAGAATTATAGTATTTACATTGTAGAAATAGAGTTTCTACTCTATTACATAAAAATGAAGGCTGAGGGTAAAAAGTAGGATTAGCAGTGACAAAATGATAGTGGAAAATTTTTTTTTCTATTCAACTTTGGGCTTCCTAGAGGTGCTCCAAAGGGATAATTAAAAAACCAAAACAAACAAACAAAACTATGCAGGAAAGAAAATTCTTGAATATCAATGGAATTTTAAATTGACTGCTTGTCCATTTTCCTCTGTAAGTAGATCATCCTGAAGAAAACCGGTTTCCTCAGGTATTGAAAAAGGAAGAACAAAATATGCCTTCTGGGGAACTATTGGAGGACTCTTCACTTGCTAACTGGATGTTTTACTGGAGAAGATTCTGCTCCTAAAGGAACAGAAGAAAACTTTCTGACTCTTTTCTAGCCAGGTCCAATGTCATTTGTCGTGAGTGTAGAAGTGCTGGCATTGCTACCGATGAAGCCTATTGTTTTTAATGAAAAGAAACCTGATGATTATTTCCAGAGACTCAAGAAAAATATTAGTTATACCAAAACTCCTCTAGCAAATAGAAAATGAGAGAATTATTCCAAATTTGCTTTATGTATTAATTAATAAAAAGCTTTGATGCCAATATGATACAAGGATGCAGAAAAAGAAGAAAATTACAGGCCAATCTCTCACAACATAGATTAAAAATTTCTTTAAAAAATATTAATAAATCATATTTATCTATTTGTCTGTCTTTCAATCCATCTACTTACCAACTAAAGAAAATATATTTCGACATAGTTTGCTTTTTAGAAATGCAGTGAAGAAATATCAAACAATGACATCCATCATATGTTTAAAAAGAGAAGAAAACATATGATAATCATTTAAATGTTTTTAAGTATCTGCAGAAATATCATTTCATATAATTTAATGCACATTCAAAAATGCTTAGATAACTAGAAATATTTATCCTAATCTCATAAAGGATATTTATTTTAAAAACCAAAATTAAAAGCCAAAAATAACAAGAACAAGCACATATTCAGTAACGAATAACTGAAGTATTGAAATCGATTTTTCTGAGATATGGAATAGAATAGAAATGCTCCATAAAACATGCCATTCAAGACTGTACTGGAGATCTTATTCGTGAAATATGGCAAAGAAAAACAATAAATTGTCATTTGTAAGTGACATAATTTTGTAAATAAAAAAAACTGAGGAATCTAGACTGAAGTTTATAACCTAATAACAAATTAAGCAAACTTCATGGAGGTGGATATTCACAGATATACAATGAGAGACCCCAAAAGTTCAGAATTTATTTATTAAAAAAAATATTTGTTCATAATTAAACTTCAGTCACTTTTAAAGTACTCTCTGTTTGATGTTATATACCTATCGAGATGCTTTTTCTACTGCTCAGTTTTTGAATTTGTCAATTTTGCTGCCTCTCAGTGCTTCTGACATTTTTTATTTCACCTCTTCCACATTGGCAAAACATTTTCCTTTGAGGAGTTTTTTTCATCTGAGGAAACAAACAAACAAACAAAAAATAGTTGCTTGGAAAGAGACTGGGTGAATGGAGAAAGTAGTGCACAGGGTCATGCCATTTTTGGTCAAAAATTGCTGACACTCAGCATGGTGTGAGCAGACACATTCATAAATCACCCAACATGAAATGGGCAAACAAGTCAAAAGATCTGCACACACACACACACACAAAATTCACTGAAGCTAAATGCAGCCTTTCACAACAATGTTAGCTGGTATACTGATGCTGATGGGTTCCTAGAACCACTTACTTAGTGGGGGAAGACTGTGCTATAAGGGGGCCGTTCTCCAAAAGTTAATTACAGTTTTGGGGTTACCCCTCATATATATTATCTATCTAGCTATTTGTCTAGATACATACTATGTGTTTTATACACCTACAAACATTTGAGAAATGTAATCTTAAAATGATATCATTAAAATAGCATGCAAAATAAATCAAATACCAGGCTAAAAATATAAATGATGCACAATACCTCTGCATAGAGTGAAAGCAAAACAAAATTAAGACTTATTACAAGAAGAACTAACTGGAGGAATACAGCATATTAATGGATTGAAAAACTCAATATTGTAAAGATGATAACTCCCTTAATCTATAGAGTCAATGCATTACAATAAAAATAATATGCTTTTATGAGGAAAACATTGACAATTTGATTTTTAAACTTCTGTATGGATTTATATTAATGTAGGAAAAACCTACACAATCTTGACATGACGAAAGGACAGGAAAACTTACACCACAACATATTGATCTATTAAGTAGTTACATAAATTTTGACATTGTTTAAATAAAGTCAAATAGGTAATTGGAATACCAAAAATTGTCCAGAATCAGATTCACAAATAGTCTATTAGTGGGTTTATTAAATAGTAACTCTACCACATCATTTAGAAACACTAGACTTTATAATAAAGAGTCCTGGAAAAATTTGGTTTCCACATGAGAAACTTTGTCTTGATTTTATTCTATGCAAAAAATCAATTCCAGATGAAGTGTATACATTTCAAATGTAAAGTAATTCATCTTCCAAATGAAAATATAAAAGAGTATTGCCATAATCTTTGGCTAGCCAAAAGTGTTTTTTAACAGGTCACAAAAATATTAGCTATAAAAAAGATTAAACGGTGAGAGTCTTTTAGTAGTCTCCTCAAAGATAATATTCCCAGAAGAGGCTTTTTACCCTTTCGTCACATAATCCAATCAAGCTCTCCATGCAGTTGTGCCAGATAACCAGCAGTAAACAAACTTGACAAGAGGATTAACAAAGGAGCTTAAGACTTGAGACAGTGTATTATCATTTCCACTACCCTTTTCTTAGCCAAGAGTTAAGGGGATACCCATGTATCCCCAGATATAAGAATAGAGCTTTCCAAGTTCAGAAATAAATTGCCTCTAACTTATGCATTCTACCATCTAATTCTTGGCCAAACATTTTAATTAGAAATTGCTTTCTATGATTCCTTCTTTTGCATCCTTTGCTCCATTAACATAAAAAGCAAAAGAATAACTGCCAAATTGCCAATTATTTGTGTCATTAAATTAAGTGTGTTTGCAGTTATTAAAAAAAATTCATTCACCAAGTATTTCAGCACAAATTTCTTCATAATTATATACAAGCATGCCAATTCTTTTAGTTTCTCCTGCCTTTGAAATTTGAACATTATGAAAATGATTAATATTTTTTAATCAACTTTTATATCCGTGGCAGTTCCCTATGATCAGTTAACAGACCAGAGAAAGGCTTTGGCTTGGTTTATGGATAAATGAACTTGATGTATTGGTTTAAGCTGAAAATTGATAGCTTCTGTATTGTAATCTACTCAAGTGCAACCCAAAAACACCCAGTGTTAAGGAAAATTCCCCCGTCTGGCAAAACTTCAAGTTCTATACTTGGTCATTTTCTTTATCTCATGAGGTAAGGGGTCTGAGGTGAAGATATGTCAGACTTTGGTAGCAGTATATGGTATGACTCTCTGGTCAGAGATTTAACGAGAGAAAGATTTTTATACCAGAAACAATGATTTGGAAGGAAAGAGGATTGTAGGTAAGCCCATTAGACTACAGTACTGGCACAAGATAATGAATGACATTTACTTATTTTCCTCTTTATAACTACTTCTGTATAAATTAGATTCTTAAGTGTTGATGTTATCAGATGCTATTCCTACACTTACATTTAGCAGGAACCTTCTGCAGTGGATTGAATGGTGGACCCCAATACAAATATCCATATCCTACTCTCCTAGTTTTATGAATGCTATTTTACTTTGAAAAAGGGATTCTTTGCAGATGTAATTAAGGATCTTGAGATGAAATATTTCTGAATGGGCACTAAATCCAACAAAAAGTGTCCATGTGAAAAACAGAATAGAAGAAAACCCAGACAGAAAAGTCCATATGAAGACAGGCAGAAATTTTAGTGCTGTCGCCACAAAGGCATGCTGAAAGCCACCTGAAGCTAGAAGAGGCAAGTAATGGACTCTCCTTTCAAACCTCTAGTAGTAGCGTGGTCATGATGTCACCCTGATTTCTGATTTCTGGCTTTCATAACTGTAACAATATATATTTCTATTGTTTTAAGTAACTCAACTTCTAATGATTTATTACAACAACACAGGAAACTTAAATACTCTCTTTAATTTCTTAGTTAGGATGAAAGAAAAAAATACTTTTTCAAAATTCAAATAAATAAAAACAAATTGATTTAAAATTTAGTTGATCAAAATATTTTAATTTCTAATGGCATTCTTAAAATTAAAATAATATAACTATGCCTTATTTATCCTTTTTAAGAGAAAATTACATTTTCCTCCCTTTATTCTTCTCTTTTTCTAATTCTAAAATATGTAATATCTGGTAAGTTCTGGGAGAAAATATTATTTAAAAACTTGAATCCATCTGGTTAGAAACAATAAAGTAGATGTTCAAATACAAGAGGAAGATAAAATCTATTGCAACATTGGTCTCCAATGAATGTTGTTAAAACATCATTTGTGTATATTTTCACTGTGACAATGAGCTTTTACAGAACGTCTGGAGTATTAAATAAGTCCATCATTCATTTGTTCACTAAACCATTGTTTCCATGCCAAAAAAAAGAGATGAGAAGTAGCCAAAACAGATGGCAGTTATAATAGCTCCTTTGCTTAGAATATATTATATACAGGAAAAGAACACTTATTGTGATGTTTGTAATTTGGACCAACAGAATGGGCACATATATAAAATACTTTTGGTGAAATCGTCTAAAATCGGAGAATAGGCAAAATTATAATGTCTTGGAAAGCTGAGAACTATAATTATATTTTCTCAGTTGCATAGTTGTAATTTAAATTATTGTCTATTAACCCTGTATTGCAATAGCTATGAACTGAGTTTAAAAAGGAGATACTGTGATGGCCTGGGATACCTGTACCTTCAATAAGGCATTACAATATGCATTTGAATTTCATATAAGTAAATATTGACTGAAAAAAATGTTTTAATTATTCCTTTATCTTTGGAGATAGCATATGTTCCAACTGTCTTTCAAAACTTACTCTAAAATCTTTCTTTCGCACCAGGGAAAATATGTCAAAGCTAGCTTAAATTATTCTATACCATTGACCATGCTAGTCAAGTCTTGTATTTAATAAGAATATATACAATTAAAATATGAATTAAGGAGAAGGGAAGGATCTGTCAGACACTTAGTGGTTTCCATAAAATAGCACTGTGCCTACTCTGCTCTATGGGCAATCTGATAACATGGTGTCTCCTTTTAGCTTATGATTCGAATTTACCATTTGGCTTTGTAGTTCCTTCTTTGGCAACTGGCCTATAAATAGTCAATCTGAGTAATCATGGGCATAAGAAGTACTCTTAAATTGGTATATTCAGTTTCCTCATAAGGAGTTTTAATACCACTTCATGATGGTTATAGCAGTAATAATTGCTTCATTCTGAAGCAATTATATTGACTTAGAAATGTTTTATATATTAGTAAAATACCTGTTTCCTAGAGAATAAAGAGGAAAGATGTCATCTTGGTTTGTCGTATGTGAAGTTATAAGAAAATCTTAAGACTGTCCAGGGTAATTACCATAATTCCATATTGCTAACAGTATTTTACAAGAAAAATAAAATGTTTTTCTATGTTTGACACAAATGCACATTTAATGTAATTAATTATTGAGGATTTTAAAAAGTGGTTTAACAAAGCCTAAAGCTATATCCTAAGCATGTTAAAAGGTAAGAGTTATAAAGTATGCATATTATAGATAGGAAATGATAATATTCTTCAATCATTTTGTCATTCAGTTATTTTTATGGAACTAAATGGACAATCTACAACAGTATGTTCTTTACCAAAATGTGATTAAGCTATATATGTTGATAAGCTAGCAACAAAAGAATTTGTTTTGTCTATCATGAACTCATAAGACCATTAGAGAGCTATCAGGTCTATAGTGAATAATACTTAACAACAAAAAACATGGAATGAATATTCTGTAATAATTATTTAGAAGCCCAAAACACTTTTATTTTTTACTGTACTAAATGGTACATAGTGCTTTGACAATGTAATGCAATTTAAATTTGCTCTCAAGTATGTAGAGTAGAATCCAATTTTAATTGTCTCTTGCACATCAGAGGATATATATTCTCTGGGCAAATCAGCCTTTTCCTGTGACCTCCCAGATCCACTTTATATTGTGACACTGAAATAATCTGAAGTTTAGATTCTTGAAGAAAATTTAATGTAGTAGGACTCTTCTATCTAAAGAGGCTATAATAGGTCATAGCTTTTGGTACCATATTTATTTTTGGAGAAATGATTCATGTATATCCATGTTTCTTTCGAACTAAAGATTGTTTTTCTCTTCTGCAAAGGTAACACTGATTACAACTATTCTTTCTGTTATTAAGTATATTTATGTTATACACATCCTTTCATATATTTCATAATAACACTTATTACTCTCTGAAATGCCTACTAGAAAATGAGAAAATAAAATTTCAAAACTAAATTTTTCGAGAAGAAAGAGATAGTAAGGATTTATAGATTTTATTTTAACATTACCAGTTAATTAAATAACAGTAGTTTCCTTTTTTTAGATTAGAAAATATAGTTTGTTTAAGAAGTAAATTAGAGAGAGAGAGAAAGAGAAAGAGGAGATTCATCTCCCAAAAGTAGGGAAAGGGGGCCAAAGCTAGGAAACATGGCAATGGCCATAGCTCAAAGAGCACACACCACACCACAGTCTAGAAAGCCTGGTTATACATTAAACTTAACCTTTAATCTTTGTAAGAACTGGGATATTTTAAAATATAGCTGTCTACTTTTAAAATTTATAAAAGTAATATTACTGATACGGATTTTTCAAGTCAGCCTGGGTTTCAAGAGAGTCAGCTCAATGAGTTGGCCAGCCGAGCCCCAGGGAGGGTCAGCTTGATGGGCTGGCAAGCCAAGCCCTGAGAGTGTTGCTGATTCGGTGGGCCAGTAAGCCTAGTCCCTAGAGTGCTGGCTCCAATGGACTGGCAAGCCAAGCCCTGACAGTGTTGCAGCCCCCAGAAGTGTCTCAGCTTCCAAGTCTTACCTTCTTCCAGCAGCTCTCCCAGTTCAACCAGTTCCATCAGCTGGCAAGCCAGCCTCCAGATGCCGCTCTTTGGCTCCAATGATCTTCTGCAGCTCTTCAGGTCGGGGTTCTATACCCACATAAAATAAACCAAGATTACATTTTCAAAGAGGCTGTTACAGCTTAACTTCCTATAGTAATTGTGCCTAATTTTCTTTTCCTTAATTAAATGTGACATGATCACAAATGTGACATAATTTATTTTTGCGATCCTAGTGGGTATAATATACGCTATAATCTTAATTTTCATTTTCCTGATGACTCATGATTTGAAGTGCTTTTTATATTCGTAAATGCATTTATTAATGTTCTATGCTGAATTGTGAGCTCAGGAGTTCTGTTATTATGCCTTTATGAGGCACATTTTTTATATTGTCTGTATTGTCTCCAAACTACTTTATAATAGTTCAATATTGAAAGCAAAGAATTGACATGCTATTTTATTTAAATGAATTTTGAAATATAGTTTATTCAATGAAATCCATCCATTATTACTACACCTTGAAGTTTGATTAAATTTGTGTAGTCACTTATAAAATCAAGCTATAGAAAATAACCATAGAAAAGTTTTCTATAATCAGTCCTGTAAGATCCCTCACCATCACAGGACTGAAACCTGAATAAACCATATACTGTGCCATAATACAAATCTCAACCATAAAAAGTATATTTTCTAATTACAATGGAATTAAAAGACAAATAACAAAAGGTTATCTGGAAAAAAACCACAAATATTTGGAAATTGACATTGCCTAAACGTTCTAAGAGAAAAAAGTGACACTGTAAGACAAATAAGAAAATATTTTAAACCATATGCACTTGCTATGATTTGAATGTTTTTTTTTTTTTTTTTTTTTAAAGTATTTTTTTTTTTTTTTTAATTTTTTTATTTTATTTTATTATGTTATTGTGGGGTACAGTTAGGGGTTAGGCATACAAAAATATTTCGTTCAGGTACCCTTGTTGATAAGAGGTGTCTCCCCATCCTCAGATAGATACCCAC
>CAUYQG010135579.1:0-44327 GCA_963574415.1 Tarsius wallacei
CTCCCCTCATATTGGGGATAGCATCAACAGCTTCAATCCTAAATATTTGTTTATCTTTCATAATACAAGAAAAGCAGAAAGAAACAAGGGCTTGCCTAGTACATACTTCTATTTCTGCATATCTCTTCTTTTTCCTCCTTATCCTTCTGCATTTTCCTTTGTATAATTTATTGGGGCCAATAATTCCTTAGTCTCTGCTTCCTCTTTTACAAACCAAAGATTTTAAGCATGCCGACATTCAGCCAGATCTGCAGTTTATGAGGCTCAAAATGGTGCCATATGAATAACTTTTTTAAAAAGTTTGTTTTATATAATGTAAATTTTGTGTAATGAATAATTTTGGGGGTAATGTATCACTTTATAGTAAAGTGTCTTTTAAAGAAAAATATTTACAAAAGTTGTAAAGATTGTTATCTATGAAATGGCATCTAAATGGTTTTAGAAGTATAAGTCAAAGACTTTGCATAAGAATTGTGCCAATTTTTTAAAATTATAAATTATTTAGTTTAGTAAGCATCAATCAAGGCATCAAATTAAAAAAAAAAACCACACTAATTTAAATTATTTTTTTTCTATCTCTACTAAATGGAGATTTTTAAATTAGGTGCTTTCTGAACCAAAACTTCTATAAAATGAACGGTGATAGCCATTTGAATTTTAGTGTTTTTCTCTCTAGTAATTCGACTTTCAAAACATTGTACATAAAGCTTTCTTGTATTTTTGTCTGCTGATCTGACTTCTTTTTAAAATTTTTTCTCATTACCGTACTTTTGTATTCTCAGTGTTCAGTCCTAAATGAGAAGCTTGAGCAACTGCTCCAAGCTTTGTACTCAGATTCCCCCACTGCTCCTGTTCTCCCGGGCATCGGCCCTCTCCTTGTGGAAGAAGATGCTGTGGAGTCCTCAAGTGAAGAGTCCTTAGGTGAAAGCAAGGAACAGCTGGCAGACGACATCACAAAACCTTGTTCCCAGAAAGCCTTCAAACCAAGAGAAATAATGTTACGGGCAAACAGTTTAAAGAAAGCAGTGAGGCAAGTCATTGAGGAAGCTGGAAAAGGTACACATTGACAAAATTAGCTTTGGAAGAAGTTGGCAGCATTTCTACTGCAAGCCTAATAGAGTTTTCATAGAGGTCATATTGGACACACTTAAACAAATTTTTTTTGAGACAAGATTGAAGAAGATATATGAAACTTGTAATGAAATTCCATTATAACAAATTTTTTTGTTTTAGTAATGGTAAAGATCAGCATATTAATGATGCATAAAATAAAAATGGGAACATTTTTATTCTATCTAAAATAGAAAGTTTAAATTTCTTATTTAAATTTAAATAATGGTTCTAAAATTTTTGAGTTTTTTCATAATTGGAATCTATTGAATTATTAAAGAAAATCAAACTTGTAAACTACTTTAAAAATATAAAAAATATTTTTAACATTAATTTTCTAAATGTTTCTGTTGTTTTATTTAGTTTATAAAAGCTCTGCCTATATTTTATTTTTTCATATAAATATGATGTGTATACTTCTTAGAATTGTAGTAGCAGCCTAACAAATTAATTTTAATATGCATAATTAGTGTTCAAAGACCCCTTTACAGATTGTAATTTGTAATTGTACTTGTATTTCATTCTCTAAAATGTTTATGTTGTTTTTATTCTGATAAAAATATAATTTTACAACACAATTTAGTTTTATAATCTCTTGTACTTAAAAATCCCAAGTTTATTGCTAAGTAGTGTTTATTTGTGAATATGGAATTTCTTTTGGTATATATTTCAGTTTTCCTTTCCTGGGCATAACTTAATATTAATGGATTTTATTTTTACTTACCCCCCAATATTTATCTTTTTCCTACTTCAAGTTGTGGACGATCACACAGTTCACTCCTGTGAACCAGTTAATCAGTCATCTGATTACGATAGCACAGAAACAGATGAATCTAGAGAAGAATTAAAAGATGATGACACAAAAGAGTCATTAACTGGTAAGAAAAATATGATAACATTATGTTGGAATTAAATAAAATGTAGTTTTCTTTTTGTTTTCAAAAGGCTTGACAGTTTGACTTAAACTATTTGTACTTTTGTTTTTGAAAAGGCTTTTTGGAAGTTGAAGCTTAGACATTCTTGAATATGAAAGAGATAAAGGAGCAGATTATTTAGACCATTGTCAAGTCCTCTTACATCTCTCTTTTAACACATAATCTAGACATTATAACAATAAACTAGGGATTATGGGACTAAGGATTATTAAATACCTTGATTTTCTTGAAGAAACACCTAAATTATCTGATTTTAACCTATTTTAGCCCACAGATTCCTTTGACAATTGTAAGAAAATGGCAGCACCCACATGCACAAAATCTGGCATTTAAGTGATTCAGCCATCCCTTGAGTTCCACTGATCTACTTTCTAGGTTGAAAGTCCTTATTGATAAAGTAAGCTTTAAGATCACAGGACTTCTAGTTACAACCCCTTCTTTGCCAAAATCATTTTTGCAGTGAAATTGTTATGCAATTACCTGAAGAATGTTAACTATTTTTCTTTTTTTAGGTTTTTATTGAAGATGAATTTATACTTTTGACATTTTATATCGTATAAGGGAAAAGTTTCTAATTTACTGGAAAAAAACAAAGCAGAAATTAAAATGTTATGATGAGAAGATAGTGTGAAAATAATAGTATGAATGCATGGTATTCATGAAAGGTCAACATAATTATATCAGAACTGTTTGCAATCATTACATTTTTGCTTTTACTTTCATTGCATATAAACTTGGGCAGATTACTTAACCTCTCTGTGGTTTCCCCATCTCTAAAGTCAGGATAGTAATATACTTACTTCATTAGGTCATTGTGAAGATTGAGTAGGTTACTATATGTCAAAGTGCCTAGAATAGTGTCTGGTACCTAGTACTATATGAGTATTTAATGCGGTTACCATTATTCTTGCTGCTTCTGCTGCTGCTACTAATTACATTAATTTTGAGAGAATATACCTTAATTGTACTTAAAACTCTGGAAGACTTTGAAATTCGACCTCACAGACCTCACACGTTCAGCATACAACCTAGTGCAGGCATACTCTAGTACCCTTGTGATAGGTGGTCATTGAGTTCTTTGAACCATTCACTTTCAATACACTCCACTCTTATGGTCATTTCTAATTGTTAGAAAGTTATTCTTTGTATTGAACTTTCTATTTTCTCCCTTACATTTCTCCCATGGTTACAGTAATTTTGAGGTCTTATGTATGGACAGTGTTGATAGTAACAACTACTGGCCTTTGTGTAGTGCTTATGGTTAAAGAGCAATTTTACAAGCATTATTTCACTATTTTGGAGCTAACTTTGTCTCTTGAGCTGTATTTTATTTTTCTTCCATGTGGCAGCCCTCAAATGATGCTGACAACAACTTTCATGGCATCATAGGCCCCTCCCATACCTTACATCTTCGTTTCCAGATGATCTATCCTAAGTTCGTCTGCCAGTCTTTAACTTGATGACTATAAACCTTTTGTTTTTCGGGTTGCACCCATTTGTTCAATGTTTATCTTGAAATTATTCAGATATTTTCTGTACTACAAATAGCACTTTGATACCCATACACTACTCATTATGAACATTTTTGCTGTTACAGAGATTACCCAAGATTTCTCTTTTAACCTGATTGTAGTAGTTTATACACTTAGTTCATCCTGTGAACTTTTATCTCTTGAATTTAGATCTATCATTTTATGCTGTGAAAATCTTTTGGGGCAACCCCTTCAGGTCCCCTCCCACCGTGGGAGCTTTTCTGTCCTCTCAATGAATCCTGCTTTCTGAAATAAAAAAAGAAAAGAAAAAGAAAATCTTTTGAAGCGTGATTCTATCACCTCAAGTTTATTTCGTCTGTGAATTGTTAAGCAGGCCTTAGATGTTTTCATCTATCAAAGAATATTGACTAAAGCAGGGTTGATGACAGCATCCTTCCAGCATGCTGCTTGATAATCCCACTAAGATGATGGCTCTCTTTGGAGGACTGGTTTTTCAGCATTCATTGCTAATGGTTTTCCAACCAGCTATCATCCCACCTTACTATATTCTCTTAAATGTGACACTTCCACTGTAACCTGTAAAAACAAAAACAAAAACAAAAAACTTTAAAAATGCAGATAGATTGCTATAGAAATTTTTATTGAAATAGACATAGTTTTAGAAAAGTCTTTATTTTGGCTAATAATCCAACTTATTGGGAACAGTAGCATTAGAAGTATTTCTGTGTTTTTTTCAGAAACCTGATCTTCTCTCACTGGGCTTTATTTTTACTTCTGTTTTTTTATTTGTTTGTTTGTTTGTTTTTCTCTCTCTCTCTCTCTCTCTCCCCCCGCCTTCTTTTTCTTCTTTACTTCTTTTCATGAATCTTGCTGTCCCAGACTCAGTTGTGGAGCCTCTCAGTTTACAATTAAACTGAGAAAACTAACTGTAATTTTTGTGTTCCAATTCCAAATTATTAAAGGAAGAAACTGACTTCCCCAACTTGCACTTTTTAAAAAATTTATTTTATTTTAAAGATGTGGGGTATAATTCAAGATTAGGTATACAAGTGGTCATCGTACAGGTAAAGTTTGGACCTCCCTTTGGTCCCCACTTTGCCTGATTTGAGATCAGATACCCTTATTAATGTTATGTGCCCCTTCCCCTCGGCAGTTTCTGGCTAATGCCAATCCCTTTCTTATAGTATTATGGCAAATGTTCAGGGGTATTTCTGTATTAAATAATCATTATTTTTTGAAGCACACTGTCACATTATTAAATTACATAATAATTCATATGTCTGAGGTATGAGAAATGCAGTATATTAATATAATCAATGAGATGCCTTATTTAACAAGAACCATGAAACATTAATTTGGTTACCTGCAATGGAACATTAATCTTAGTCATTAGTATACTCTCTGCTTTTTATCAGAGGTGAACATCAAAAGTTGTTTTTAACAGAAATTAGTCCAGGAGTTTCATCTATTTAAAAAAAAGAGTTGCTGTACTGATACTTTTCTTTAGTGCAACTGGGCTATTTTTGAATGAAAAACACAGAATGTAAGATTAATACAGTTAGCTTATAATTCATTTTAGGGAAAGTGAAGATAATTATGTTTTAGTGTATTTTAAAATTAAGTTTGAGAATTGCTGCTTTTAAAAAATACCAGTAGCTCCTGAATTAGTTAAAGATATGATTTACTCTGCATTAAATTGCCTCAGTTTAGAGGGAGTTAAATCTTTCTTTTTGTTTACTTTGATAGTAATTGAAATTGGAAGTTTTGAAATAATTGTTTAAATGCAATTGAGCTTTTACAAGAATATGATAGAACTGTTTTGAGCAAATCATCATTTTGAATAAATAATTAAGAAGTCCAGGAAAAGCATATTGGTTTCACTTTAAATAAATATGGTTTTCCTTCCATTTATTGAGAACAATATTAATTCATACTTCACATGTTAACTCTGGGAATGACATTAATTAAATTTGATCATTCAGTGAATATTTATGAGAAAAGGTTTATGTATAACACAACATAACACATATGTTCCATTTTCAAAAATCATCAGGTTTCAAAATTTCTACTTATCTTTAAGTGTGGGTTGATCATATTCAAATCATGAGTATTACTGACCTTGAGTCATGATAGACATGTGTTTTCTACTGATCTCCATTGATTTGAGAGGAGAGAGCAAGACATTTGCCTGTGGCAGATTTCCTCCATGTTAGTCTTAAGGAAATGAAAGCAATGGTCAAAGAATAAGTAAACACAATGGATATTTTCAGTTCTACCAATTGATTTAAACAGATATTCAATTATTTTTTGTCTTAAATTTATAGGGGCTTGCTTATTTTTATAGCGTTATCATTATTTCTTTTTAATCTGGACTTTTTGCCAACAGTTAAAACTGCACCTAGATCTCCAGATGCCCGAGCAAGTTATGGCCATTCCCAGACTGATTCTGTCTCTGGCCCAGCTGTGGCAGCCGGCAAAGATAATCTTCCTGTGCTCAATACCAGAATAATCTGCCCAGGTAGTACAGATTCTAAAACATGGTGTATTTTTAAATATTTCTGTGAAATTGTGTAAGTGCTCATTTCCACGAACTATAGGAATGTGTTCTTACAGATAAATATTCTTTTAGGAGAATGTTCTTGGTACACTTATCCGTCAGAATCCAAGTCCTTAGATTCTTTCATGTATAATAACAATTGTCTAGAAAGTATTAAAACACATATCTCCAGGCCCTGCCCTGAGTTCTAGAGTAGCACCCAGGAGCCTGCATTTATTAAGTACTCAAAATAAACCTGATTTTTTTATTCTATTACTTTTTAAACTTTCTGTTTGGTTTTAAGCCATAAGTCTCTCTGTAGTCATTTTTATACATGGTAGACAAAAATGTTCATAACCTTGTTTAGACAATGGTTTCCTAGATATGACAAGAAGCACAAGCAACAAAAAAAAATAGATACATTGGACTTTATAAAAATTAAAGAGTTTTGTGACTCAAAGAACACTATCAAGAAAGTAAAATGACAACTCAAGAATTTGCAATTAATATATCTGGTAAGTGACTAGTATCCAGAATATGTAAAGAACTCTTAAAATTCAACAATTAGAAGACAAACATCTCAATTTTAAAATGAGAAAGGGATCTAAATAGACATTTTCCAGAGAAAATATATAAATAGCCAATAAACACATGAAAAGATGCCTAATGATCTCAGTCATAAGGGAAATGCAAAATAAAGCTATAATGAGGTGTCCCTCTATGCTACCAGGATGGCTATAACCCAAACTGATAAAAACAAATATTGGCAAGGATATAAAGAAGTTGGAACTCTCATACATTGGTGGCAGGAATTTAAAATGGTGCAGCCATTTTGAGAAATAGTTTGGCAGTTCCTAAAAAACTTAAACATATTTAACACATAATCCAGCAATTTCGCTATTCAGTATATACCCAAAAGAATTAAGAATTGAGGATATGTGTCTTCACAAAAACTTGCACGCTATTTATAGTTGCATTCACAATAGCCCCCAAAACAACCCAAATATCCATCAGTTGAATGGATAAACAAAAATAGTATATCCCTACAATGAAATATTATTGAGCCATTCAAAAGAATGAAACAGTAATACATACTACAGCATGAACATCCTTGAAAACATTATGCCAAGTGAAAGAAGATGAGCATAAAAGCCAAATATTACATGATTCTATTTATATGAAATGTGCAGAACTGTCAAATCCATAGAGACAGAAAGTAGATTAGTGGTTTCCAGGAACCTGGGGTGGGGAGACGGGAGGCTTGAAAATGACAGCTAATGGGTACAGGGTCTCTAGTTCTATAGTTACATAGTAGTAATAGTTTTGGAGAAGTTTGTGTGTGTGTGTGTGTGTGTGTGTGTGTGTGTGTGTGTGTGTGTTTTGCCATCTCTAGTTTTAGATAGATTTGTTTAAAGCTAGTAGTGATGGTTATTTAATTTTGTGTATATACAACAAATAACTGAACTATCTAAAAACATTTAAAAGGGTGGATTTTATGGTGTGTGAATTATATCACAATAAAAATATTGAAAGAAAGAAGATAAATCCGGAACCAGCCTGGTTCTGGAAAGGTCTCCAGGTTTAGAAGTTGTGTTTCTATTCCAACTGGGAACCATGGGACGCCCCCTCTGGGATGAAGCTGTGAATGACTATGGCTAACCCTAAAACATTTTTAGAAAATATTACACTTTTCCATGGGGCAGCTGGAGTATGGTTCCTCATCTCTCCAAATTTTTCCTTACTCTCACCAGATCTATTGTTCTCTTTATTTACTTGTTTAGACATAAAGGAAATTGGCATAACAAAGTTTGCCATAGCATGTTCAAAACTGTGACATTAAATGACAGAATAAAATCCTTCTTAATTATTTCATAATCAGCTAAACGTTATTAGTTAAAAATCCTCTAAAAAGAACACATTGTTAAGGAGAGGACTGCTTGCTAAAGGAAAGATTATTTTTTCTAATTTCCTAGTATTTCCCAACATGCATGACATGTTTTTCTTCGTTATTCTGTCCTTTTTTGTTTGATCTCTTAGACCCCTATTACATTATCTTCTTTCTAGACTTAGTGTTTCTAGCCTTCATATTGGGTTGAGTAGATCATAAAATTCATTAGTTTTAACTACCATAACTAGTTAGTGGAAAACATGTTGAAATAAATTTGAAGTTTATATATTCAAAGTTAAGATAGATGCTTCAGTTTTGACATTCAATACTATTCTTCTAAAATTCACAAATACCCGCATTTAATATTTTACTTTTTTTTTGAGACAGAGAGAGTCTGTTTTGTTTTTTTGAAAGAGAGGGTGCAGTGATGTGATTATGGCTCACTACTGCCTTGGACTCCTGGGCTCAAGTGATCCTCCCATCTTAGCCTCCTGAGTAGCTAGTACTATAGGCATCCGTCACCACTTTATTTTTTATTTTTATTTTTTGTAAAGAGAGGGTCTCACTGTGTTGCTCAGACTAGTCTCAAACTCCTGGCCTCAAGTGATCCTCCCACCTCAGCCTCTTAAAATGCTTGGATTCCATGCATGAGCCACTACACCTGGCCATTACCACTTATACGTGACAGTAACACTAGGTTTTCACTGTAATAAATCTCTTAACATTCTAAATTGAGTATTATTATCTATGCTTTGAGAGTGTGGAAGTGATAACTCCATGACATTTTTGGTAATTCAGCCTTTATTGTAAATTCCTTTCAGTCTTAATACCTTATTTGCTATATAACAAAGGAAGTAACATGTATTTGTTGAAGTTGTAAGAATTATTGATATGGTAAATGAGAAAAGGTCACAAATCAAGTTTCTATTTAGGTTCTCATTTCCTTAATTCTTTTTTATAACATATAGATCCTTGGAAGTATCAAAAACCTTGTAGTCATAAATGTTAATGCATCTTAGTTTTGATTAACAGGAGGAATAGGCATTGAAAACCGTGTTCTGGGAATGAGACATTTGAGATTAGGCCTGAAAGGACTGGTTCTTCTCTGTTTTTTCTTAGCATGCACTATTGTATGCATTTATTTCTCTGTCTAGGTTTAAGAGCAGGACTGGCTGCGTCCATTGCTGGAAGTTCTATTATCAATAAAATGTTGCTAGCAAACATCGATCCTTTTGGTGCCACGCCGTTTATCGACCCAGATCCAGATTCAGTGTAAGAAAATATTTTTGCAAATATTTTCTTTTGACTTTTCTTGTTTCTGTTTTATAAGAATTGAAACATTTTAAATGTATTACAATAAATATGGTTCCATATACAAAAAGGATGATCAGAAAATGTCAAAAGCTGATAATGATGAGTACATTGAACCCTTAAAAATCCTGTGATCTCCATAATCTGTTCCTGAGGCAGGTCCTTTTCTGACCTGTTGTCTTGAGAGTAACCCCCTGGCAAAGAAAGCCATGACTCTACTCACCTTTCTTTGGGGTATTTTACCCAGTGGAACCTTCATACCTGTATTTTTGCTGTTCCTGTTACCTCCTTTCTTTTCAGGCTCACCACATCTGTCATCTTTCCACATCCAGCTTCTAGGTTTACTTTTTTCAGGAAACTTCTGGCCTACACTGTTGTCTTCCTTTCTCAAAACTCCTTAAAATTTTTTAGACAGTTCAAGATATACTTTCTTTTACTTCCATTTTTAATTTTGTTTTTGTTATATCCCCTTTTTTCCTCATAAAACCTAGCTCTCCAGGATGCTCTGTTTCATTTCTGTAATGACACTTCTCAAGGACAGTATCTTATTTTAAACTTTTCAATACACCTACAAGGATGGATTAGATCTAATAATTTTTTTTTTTTGAATAGGCATCTCACTCTGTCACCCAGGCTGGAGTACAGCAGCTCATGGCCACCGCAGCCTCTACCTGCTGGGCTTAGGTGATCCTTCCGCCTCTGCCTTCCAAGTAGCTAGAACCACAAGCATATGACACCATACCTGGCTAATTTTTTGATTTATTATAGAGACGAGATCTCACCAAGTTGCCCAGGCTGGTCTTGAACCCCTGGACTCAGGGATCTAATGTTTATTTTTCCTCCATAAATGTTTGTTCATTGTTAAAAGTAGAAGTGGAAGAGACTCTGTAATGATAAAAAAAAAAAAAAAAGAAGAGCATTAGTACCTGACTACAAGGCCCTCCCATAATCAACCTCATTTGTCTATATAATGAGGGACATATGTAAAAGGCAGAAGAGCTAAAATTTTACTGCAGTTAGTAGAAAAGCAAACTATAATTCTGTTTCTGTTTACCTTGCTCACCATCCCTTGATATCACATGCACCAGAAATTGTACGTCTTGTGGTTATACACATGGCATGTAAATAGGAAGTGATTATTGATAAGTTTACAATCTTCTGGGAGGAATGGAAGCTTAAGTAGTTTTAAGTGCTATTTCGTGTACAAGTTGTAATTGCAATGAACCTGAAATTGACTTTTACGTACTTTTCTTTATGATTATAGAGATGGATATTCAGAAAAATGCGTCATGAACAATTACTTTGGGATTGGATTAGATGCAAAAATTTCATTAGAATTTAATAATAAGAGAGAGGAGCACCCTGAAAAATGCAGGTAATTTTGGAAATAGTAATAACGTTATTACATAAAGGCAATTTTACTTTAATTTTATTTATTATCTTGTTTGTTTGCTCTGCCTTTGAGAAGTAAATGAGTAAAACTTCCTGAAACTGCCTGCCAACATTTGTTTTCAGGAGCCGAACTAAAAACTTGATGTGGTATGGCGTCCTTGGAACCCGGGAGTTATTACAGAGATCATACAAGAATTTAGAACAAAGGGTTCAACTTGAGGTAAGCTCATCTTGAAGTAAGACATTTCAGATTATCTTACTTAAAAAAATAATTCCGTGTGGAGCTCATTTGACCTAAATACCATTTGATTTGTTATTAAATACTCAAGGGGATAAAATGGAAGTGATTCTCCACTTTATACTAAGAGGATAAACTGGATATAACACACTGACTGTTGTCATCACTAGCCTCTATGAGTGGTGGTGCTCCTGAATAGCCACAGGATCACATTTATAGGAGAGAGTTATTAATGGATTTTCTCATTTAAGTGTCCAAACTCAAATCCAATTCTGTAATACCCAAAGTTTCACAAATCCCTGAAAATAACATTTATAGTAAATAGAATATTTTCGTTTAAATGTATGTTTATTTGACTAGGTGCAATGGCTCACGCCACCAATCCCAGCACTTTGGGAGGCCAACGTGGGAGGATTGCTTGAGCTCAGGAATTCTTGACCAACCTGGGCAACATACCAAGACCTCATCTCTACAAAAATTCAAAAAATTATTCAGGCCTGGTAGCGCATACCTGTAGTCCCAGCTATTCAGGAGGCTGAGGTAGAAAGACCATCTGAGCCCAGGAGGTCATGGCTATAGTGAACCATGATCATGCCACTGCACTCCACAAGAGGTCTTGACCACGAGTCAAAATATATATGCATATTTTGTTATAATTATTTCTAACAAGTTAGCAAAAGAAAAAGAGATTTTTGAGCATTTAAATTTTTTAGTATTTTTTTTCCTATTTTCTTAAAATAAGAAATTAAAAACAGGAAAAGTTATTTAATCTCCTTCAATAACAGGAAAAAGAAGGTTGGGAACATAGCTATGAAAAGTCTGTTAGCTTTTGTGAATTTTATTTTCTTTTACCCTTGGTTCAGAGCTTACTGTTCATGCCGATAGACATGTCTTTCCTACCTTGTATCTTTTTATAACCTGATATTTTTAATTAAAGCATATCATACATACAGAAAATTTTAAAATCTCAAGCCTGCAACCGAACAAATTAAACAGAGCATTATTATTTTTGGTGTTATTTCAATGCTGGAATGTGGACAAAGAGGTGTCTAGCTCATTCTGTGTCAACTAATGTCTAGTAAAGATCAGCCTATTACACCTTTCACTCTAGAAACACAACTGTATGATCAGCTGGTTTGATTTATCATTGTTTGTAAAATTAAGATAGATGTACTGGATAAAAAGGTATAAAGTCAAGAAGGTTCACACTTTGCAAATGCTATCCTTGCCAGCCCTGTGCCTAGGTCAGCTTAGGTTCCCTCCCTTGTGTTGTATTGTAATCAGCCATTTTTTTTTCTCCATATACCCTGGTTGGCCACTCTTCTTAAGGACAGGTAGGAATTTGTATTCATCTTTGTTATCCCCTATGCTTGATGCAATGTCTGAGCTTGTCTTGATGGAGAAATGGATAGGTATATTATCATTTTTGAATAATTTGTTAAGTACTGTGAGCAAGCCCCATAGCCAGCCATCTTTAAGGTTTAGGGAACTACCTGGAGTCCAGATGAGTGGGACGGAGGAGTCTTAGTTCCTGGAGAAGCCTCAGTCCTTCAGAAATAGGATGTGTAGCCTCTTATACTGGTGGTCTGCTTTTTAAACAAGAGGTGTTACTTACACAGCTACTTTTTACCTTCCATTTTAAAAGGCTCTCAATATTTTTTGAGTTGTGAACTCCTTTGGCTTTCTGGTAAGACTATGGACCTCTTCTCAGAATATTGTTTTTAAATGCATTATATAAAATACATAGACTTACAAAAGAAGATTTACCAATAATATGAAAATAAATTAACAAAATAGTTTTAATTCTTAAAGAGTAATATGTATGTTTCATTATTACCACATCAAATAAAAATCTACTTATGGCATAAATACCATAATTTCAAAGTAATGAAGAACATAAATGATATTACAGTATATCTGAAATAACTGTAGTATGATATAAAAATGTCTGTATTTCTGTCGATGATGAAATACCAGGTATTGCTAATGCCTGGTTTGTTACCTACATTTATAATTGAGGAAACTGCTAAATTTCAAAGATTAGTGAACATAAAGAGATACATTTTACCATCAAGTTTACAAATACCCTGAATCTATTCATGGTTCCTTGGTTTCTGAACTTCAAGTTAAGAACACTTGATACAGGAGTACATATTAAATGATTAAAAAGGAAATTAAAATTAATAAGATAAATGAGAATATATTGTATACATTTAAAAAGTAAAGTAGACGTGAAGAATCCTTTGCCATAGTTAGAAGTAAAAAACAACAACAAAACACCTCCTACTCCTAACGGCTATGGAAGTCCTGGTGTCTAAAAATTCATTTTCCTAATGATGAGTCACTTAAAATAAAGGGGAAGAAGAGAGACTTACATCTTGGGAAGCTCTTTCCAGAGAGATCCCTTCATCAGTAGCAGTCCTTGCCAAACCTCCACCTCTTTTTTTTTTGTGGCTTGACTTAAGTTTTCCTTTCCCTGTTACAGTGTAGTATGGAAGGAGATCTACTTTACTTCATGTCTTGACTTTGAATTTATGCAGAATAAAGAATTTGACCTTGGTTTCCCCATCAAAAAAATGAATAAAATAATGATTTTGTGCAAATCATAATTAAATGAGCTAAGGTACAGTAAATCACAGGTACACTGAAAAGAGCTATACAAATGCAAACTCTGCTTCCCAAGTCACATTACCAGTGATTCTGACTTATACCAACTTTCTGAACCTTTGAGTGAGATTTATTCCTCTTTACATTAATGGGAATGCCAGAAATGTAGAATAACATCACATCATATCTTGCTGCTTTTAGAGTAGAAACACTTCTACATATAAATGGAAAAATTTTTGTTAAAACATAAAACATCTTTCTTAGGAAGGATGACTTCTTTGCCCATTATATACCTAATTTACCGCCATCTCTTCTACTTATTAACTGAAATAATGATCATATACTATTTCGAGTCCCATAAATACCAAGATATGTGAAGAAAGACAACTTTTCAAAAACAATTTTCGTCTGTAGGCTGTAATGAAATATGTGATAGAAAGCACGTAGCTGTTTAATTCACACTTTTAGTTATTTCAAATCTTCCCATCATCTGTTTGCATTCTTTTTAAAGCCTATATAAATTTGGTTTAGTATACAGTAATAATTCCTATCTTTGTTTAATTTATTTCAGTAATAACTAGTTGTAACTACTTTTTAAATCATTTTTAATAATGAAGTTTACTGTATGTTCTCTACATATCATCTATAATTCTTACAACTTGATAAAGTAGGCATTATCATTCCTTATAAGATAGGAATTGTTATTCATTGCAGAGGAATCCAGGCATTTGCCTGGCTATCAAACAACCAATAGCCAGAGGAGCCCAAATTTCAAAATCCAGCACCTTTTCACCATAAAACAAATTGTCATTATAACTGGAGAAGAAAATGTAGTGACTTCCCACTGTGTGTTCTGGGTGCTTTCCCATACATTATCTCAGTGGCCTCGCTCACTGTGTGCTAAGAATTGTTACCCCATTTTACAGATGAGCAAAATGAAGCACTGAAAGTTTAAGGGACTAGCCAGACACAAAGTGAACTGAAACCAGGCCCACCATTTTCTCACCACTCCATATTGCCTGATGAAAGGAGCAGAGAAAGACAGACACTGATCAAAAAATATATATATAATTGCAGTTTTGTAGCATTTTGCAAAATTATTAATGTGACATAGCCAGGTGGGGTGGGGCATGCCTGTAGTCCCAGCTACTCGGGAGGCTGAAGTGGGAGAATCACTTGAGCTCAGGAGTTCCGGGCTTCAGTGGGCTATGATCACACCACTACACTCCAGTCTGGGTGACAGAGAAAGACCCCGTCTCTAAAAATAAATAAATAAAAGAAATGTGGGACCATAGGGAAGACAATTTAAAAAATTGAACCCTCCTGAAGTTTTCCTGAGTATAAGAAATTTTTTAATCATATGACCTGCTCTTATTTTGTCTCTGTGAGACCGTATGAAATGGATATTAGGCACTTAACTCCGGGTGTTTTGCTTAATGCATATATGTTAAATACAGCACTATATATGGAATTTCCTTCTTAAAATGGTTATCTTTTTCCATACTATGTTTGCAAATAAAGTGCATCCATTTATAAACTCTTTAGACTACTCTGAATTTTAAAAATATTTGTAGAGATAGTGTTTTTTCCTTATTTCCTTCAAATTAGTCATGTGATTTAAAACAGCTTTTTCTAAAGCACACAAAGATATTTGCTCAATGTATTGGGGTGAGAAAAGTTTATTATTCTACTAAATATTTTATATCCATTCATTTAACAGATCTACATTGAGCACCAGCTACATGCCAGGCATGCCCCTAAGTGCTAGGACCTTTGAATGTGAAATACTCAACCTAACGGTTAACACTGTGTTTTCATAGGAAAAAAAAAGGGAATTGTAGAAAACACATGCTGGGATAAATCATTTGTGAAGTCTCGGTAATTTAAAGTGGTTGAAAATGGATTTAAAGGTTGTTTATTCTCATTTGTTCTAAAGGTTGGAGATAATTTTTATTGGATATTAAAATGCAGTTTTTAAGAAGCTATGTTACTTTTTAATGTAAGAACTGTTTAATGAAAATATAGCATCTACTTTAAGTGTGACATCTGCAAGCTCTGCTCTTTTAAAATGAAAGCTTAAATATTGGATTAAATGTTCACTTAGAACAATGTTAAGTGGATCTGTTTAAATGCAGATTAAATATGATCGTCATAAGATTTATGTTACATAAATATGATCTTTTTTAAGTTATTTTTTTAAAATTAGTTTCTTAACTGATTGCCTCCTAAAAGCTAAGTTTTATGTAAGAATTAATAGAATAAAACATAATGCTGTTAGCCTACTTTAAGAAAATTAATTTAAGAAACAACCTTTATGAAAAAAGTAACAGTTCTGCTTCTACTCAATGAGAATTTATTCAGGTCACGTCACTTCACCAGCCATATTCTTTTTTCCATTTAAGTGGCAATTTAGTTTTCATTTAAGTGGTTATTTAGAAGGCAAGGATATAAGGAGCTTTCTGAGATGCATGTATTGTTGCTTTGCACCACTTGAAAAACTCAGCTTTGAGTTTTGCCAGCTCCCAGGTGGTCATAGAGCCCCAGCAGTATAGCAGGGCTGTGAGGGGACGAAGTGAGAATGGTGAGGACTAGAATCTGCCCTCACACAGCTTGCTTTCAAAAGGATGCTTGAAGTAAGTACAGAGAGGACCATGATACAAGTGAGAATATCATAAGTGACTTTAAAAAGGCTCCCAGAAAAGTATTGCCTGGTTTTAGAGGGAAAAGTTAAAATATTTTTTTAAATCAGTTTTCTGTAACAGTAAATTTTCTACATTAAAAAAAATAAGAGAACAGCCTTTGAACATGTAAAAATGTATTAACAAGAGGACAGTCATAACCAACGTACTTTACTCCATTACCCTTTCATCTGTAGTATTTTAGTATCTCCCAGAATAGCGGTTTTACTCTTTTTTTCTAATCTTTAAGTTTTTACCTTACAGTGTGATGGGCAGTATATTCCTCTCCCCAGTTTGCAAGGCATTGCAGTATTGAACATCCCCAGCTATGCCGGAGGAACTAACTTCTGGGGTGGAACCAAAGAGGACGATGTAAGTAGCATAAAGGGAGTAGACAGTCTGTTTCCTCAAAAGAAAATTATAATTACTAGGATAACTTTTTCCTTTAAGTTTGCTTTTTAATAGTAAGTTAATTTCAAGTCAGAATATTTTACGTTGGGAAGGGAGGCAGGGCGTAGATTTGGTTAAGATTTTACTTGAACATTCTCTTGTGGACATACTCTACTCTCATGTTGAATACTAGATATGCATACCTTGGGATGTATCAAATAATTTTTTTGAACACAAAAGAAGCTACTTTTGGAAAATAGATTTAAGAAATAAAGAAAGGAAGTTGTTACTTTTTTATTTCATGCCCATGTTAGTTTTCTGTTGCTGCTGTAACAACACAAATTTAGCAACTTGGCACGCATTTATCATCTGCAGTTCTATGTGATGGGATCTAACACAGTCTCACTGGGCTGAAATCAAGGTGTCAGCTGTCTGTTTCCTTCTGGAACTCTAGAGTATCTATCTTCTTGCCCTTCCAGCTTTGAGAGGCTGCCCACATTACTCTATCTTCATGTTCAAAGCCAACAAAGACAGGTTGCCTCCTTCTTGTGTTGCTTCACCTCTTCTGCTTTCTCTTCCACCTCTAATGATCCCTGTGATTACAGTGGGGCCACTTAGATCATTCAGGTAATCTCCTCATCCTAAGGTCCTTAATTTAATCATATTTGCAAAGCTCCTTTTGCCATGTAAGGTATCATACTCAGAGTTTCCAGAAATTAGGACAGGGACATTTTTGGAGTGGAGAGAGAGCGTTATTCTGCCTATCATTATACCTTTCAGTACTTTGAATTTCCTAAACTGATGTGTATATTGTTATTTTTTTGTTTTAGAACTATCATGAGGGTTCATTTGGCTAACGTGGTTTAGGGCTATCTTTGTTTTCTTTTTATACTTTGCCGTACTAAAAAAGAAGAAACACAACCTCACAAATGTAATTGTTCTGAAAAACGTGGGGAAAAGAGGGCACAATTATTAAAGTATATATAGCAGTAAAAATGAGAAGTGCTGTCACAATCTTTATTTGAAGAGTCAAATACATTGATTTGAGCTTATAATATAATGATATAATGGCACCCACTTACCAATTTTTTCAAGGCTCTTAAATGGACAGGCGGGGATTAAAGTATAAGATAAATTGGAAAATCTTTGTAATTTTTATGACATGAATATCTTCCAATTCTATTGGAGTATAAAAACTTACACTAACAGTCAATGTTTTGTTGTCAATCTGTCACTATTCTTAAATTTCTTGAAGGGGAGAAATCAGTGAGATTAACATAAATAAAGCTGACATTTTTAAAACACCTACTAGGTAGTCAACAATGTTCTAGAGAGTCACATTCATTATTTAACACCCACCTTTTTTTCTAACACCCACTGTTTAAATCTGAATTTCACCACTGAAGAAACTGAGGCAATGTTTCCATAGTTAGCAGTAGCAGAGACAGAATTTAAGCCTAGGCAATCTGACAACAAAAATGATAAAATATCATCAATGTTAGCAAATTTGAGTCCTATGATTTCTAGTAGACGTTTTAGTTAGAATACTACTTTATACCGAATTTTTTTTCAAAGCCATATTATTTATGGTATAGCAAAAGAGAATAAAAAGGACCAATATAAAATTTTAGAATAAGTTAATTTTGTGAAAATATATCTAATGTAAAGGCAAAATAAGCCTACGTAATTTTTATCCTCTGAGGTTTTAGTTTCCATATTCTTAAGAGCCCTAAAATTTTGTATCAAAATATAAAGCACATATGCATATCGCTTATAACACCTCAAAAGATTGCCCTTAGAAGATACCAAGTATGGGTCATAATGTGCTTGTTTAACAGCTTTAAACTTATGAAACTATATTACCTGTCAGGTTTTGTAGATTTCCAAAATTGTATGCATCATCCTATCAATATATATGAATTACGTATGAACAGATACTTAACACATTTTACACCAAGGTGAATTATTTAGAAATATATTCGTTTACTCCAAAGAGTGCTTTAAGGGGTAGGAGTATTATATCCATTTGTTTGAGAAGCTTCTTTAAATGATGTCTGTTCATTTTAACCCATCTTCAGAGGTTTTTTTTCCTTGCATTATCATTTTCTAGTAATATTTATTTACGAATCTGAGATACATATATATAGCAGAGTTTATATTACTTGATGCCCCAGTTCTTCTAAACCTTCAGTTAGTTGTTCCTTTCAGATATTTGCTGCACCATCATTTGATGACAAGATCCTGGAAGTTGTTGCGATATTTGATAGCGTGCAGATGGCAGTTTCAAGGGTGATTAAACTGCAGCATCATCGAATAGCCCAGGTTGGTTTCTCAAATCAACCCTGACTGCACTCCTTGGGCCACAGAGGGTTGGGGGAAGCTATTCCAAATGATTCCTTCACTGGGTATTTATCTTTGAAATGTTGACTTTCTTGCCATAATGTTAGTTATTACCATGTCATATTAAGTGGTTAAGCATAGCATGCCATTCCAGAATAGACTAATACTCAAGCCTGAATGCAGATTGGCAATTTCTCAGGATGATTTACACTCTAAAATAAATTTTTTGTTTTATTTCAGTGCCGTACAGTAAAAATCACTATATTTGGAGATGAGGGAGTCCCAGTGCAGGTGGATGGCGAAGCATGGGTTCAGCCTCCAGGGATTATCAAAATTGTGCACAAAAACAGAGCTCAGATGCTAACAAGGGACAGAGTACGTAACAGAGAACATTCTTCTAGAATTCTATCAAGTTTTTTAAAAGCCTGACATTGTTATGAGAAAATAGAAAATAAGGAAAAAGATTTAAATTGCCTCAAATCTAACATTTAGGTTATTTTAGTTTTACATATGAACAAGTTTTTTTAAAATTAAGACTTCATTTTCTAGAGCAATTTTGGTTTACAGAAAAATTGTGTAGAAAGTAAGGAGTATTCTAATTAAATTAAATTCCCATACACTTCTTTTTCACTCTTCCCTACACACATAAATTCCCCTATTATGAACATTGTACATTAATATGACACATTTGTTACAATTGATGAGCCAATATTGGTACGTTATTATTAACTGAAGTCCTTAGTTGACATTACTCTTTGAATTGTACATCTGTGGGTTTGGACAAATGTACAATCATTTGTATTTGTGTCCACCATTATAGTATCATACAGAATTGTTTCACTGCCCTAAAAATTCCCTGTGCTCTACCGGTTCATCCTTCTGTCCCTTACTCCTGCTCCTGGCAATGCAATCACTGATCTTTTAACTGTTTTAATAGTTTTGCCTTTCCCAAAATATCTATTTTTAATTCAGGTCAACCTTTAACAAATATAACTGCTAATATTCCTCTCATCTAATATATATAAAATAGCAATGATTAAAACATAAATTGAAGCCGGGCTCGGTGGCTCAGCCTGTAATCCCGCGCTTTGGGAGGCTGAGGTGAGTGGATTGCCTGAGCCCGTGGGTTCGAGACCCACCTGGGCAACTTAGTGAGACCTCATCTCTACAATAAATAAAAAAAATTAGCCGGGTGTGGTAGCGCGCGCCTGTTGTTCCAGCTTCTTGGAAGGCTGAGGCGGAAGGATCGCCGGAGCCCAGCGGGTCGAGGCTGCGGTGGCCGGGAGCGGCCACTGCACTCCAGTCTGGGCGACAGAGTGAGACTCCAACTAAAAAAAAACCCAAAAACATAAATTGAAGAAATAGTAAAGAATGTAACATAAAATCTTTTTTTTTAACTTTTCAATGATGTATTTATCATCGCTGACTACACTAATTTTTATTGCAAGGCACTGGAAAACTTTAAAATGCCTTTTTTATACTTGGGATTTATTTAATGAGGCTTTAGATGAGAGAAAAAGCCATCATAGTTTTATTCAAGTACACATTTACATGGGCCTCAGAGTTCTAAACTAACAATTTGTTGCAATATTGATTTTAAATAGGCCTTTGAGAGCACTCTGAAATCTTGGGAAGACAAGCAGAAGTGTGATTCTGGTAAACCAGTTCTCCGAACCCATTTGTACATCCATCATGCCATTGACTTGGCAACAGAAGAGGTGTCGCAGATGCAGCTATGCTCCCAGGCTGCAGAGGAGCTCATTACTAGGTATGGGGGCTCTGCTGGTTTTCAGACTATGACAAATCTGGTCTCAGACAGTTTTTTTTTCCCCCAATCTGGTAGGGGTTTTTTGTTTGTTTGTTTGTTTTGAATTGGGATCTCTCTGTTCCAGTCTGGAGTGCAATGGCATTATAACGAAGGCTGTGGCTCACCACAGCCTTGACCTCCTGGGCTCAGGTGATTCTTCTGTCTCAGCCTCCAGAGTAGCTGGGACTATGGGCACATACCACCACTCCCACCTAATTTTTTGATTTTTTTATAGAGACGAGGTTTCACTATGTAGCCCAGGTTAGTCTCAAACTCCTGGGCTCAACCAATCTACCTGCCTCAGCCTCCCAAAGTGCTGGAATTACAAGCGTGAGCCTTGTTTTTTAATTTTAACACATTGTTTTCATAGTTTTTGGTATCAAAAAGAGATGCAAGTCATGCATGGTGGCTCACACCTATAATCTCAGCCTTTTGGGAAGCAGAGGCGAGAGGATTGCCTGAGCCCAAGGGTTCAAAACTAGCCTGGGCAACTTGGTGAGACCTTGTCTCTACAATAAATAAAAAAATGGGCTGGGCATGGTAGCATGTGCCTGTGGTTCCAGCTACTTGGAAGGCTGAGGTGGAAGGATCGCCTGAGCCCAACAGGTTGAGGCTGTGGCAGGCCATGAGCATGCCACTGCACTCCAGCCTGGGTGACAGAGTGAGACTCCAACTCAAAAAAAGAGATGCAATTACATTCGAGATGTAAGAGAAAAGATACATACTCCCTACTGCTGGACCAACATTCAGAATTATAATCAAGTGTTATAGCAGCAGAAGATTGGATAGTTCAGAAGAAAGGGAAGAGAAAACATTTACTCAACTTAATCTGCATTATTGTGCATCTCAGTTTCTTAACTACAGGGCTATCATAATAGTTTTAAGGTAAATCCATCTCTGTTAGATACCACAAACAAATTCTATGGCTTGTGATTTATAGTGTTTTTTGTTTGTTTGTTTGTTTTGAATTAGGGTCTCACTCTGTCACCCAGGCTGGACTGTAGTGGCACGATCACGGCTCACAGCAGCCTCGACCTCCTGGGCTCAAATGATCCTTGCACTTTATGGTGTTTTCTTGAAACCAAAACATACTTCCCATGTTGTCCTGTGAAACAACCAAGTAACTTTATCGCACAAAGGAAGTGAAGATTTGCCAGACTTGCTTCTGGACAATCTCCATGTATTTTTAAATTTTGCAAAAGATGAAAATCAGGTTCACTTGTCTGTTTTCAGAATTTATTCACCGATTATTCAAACATATTCTGTTTTTGAGCCTGTTCTTTGGCCAAGCACCATTTTAAGGGTGAGGATAGAAGATGTCTATGTTATGACCCTTTTGAATTTGCTCATAGGTTAGTATGAGAGAGAAGTATGGCAAAATTGCTCTCACAAGGCACAGAGTAGTCTGTGTGTATGCACAGAGAAGGCCAGAGGCAGTAAGGGAGGGAAGCCTGAAAGAAGTGACCTTTTAGTCTAGTCTGGAAGGAAGAGTAGGAGAAGGAACAATCTAAGCATAGAGACCAAACTGGGCGGAGGCCTAGCAGAGTATACGTGTTACTTTCAGGAAATTTCAGAGAGTTTGGGGTGACTAACAGGTTGTGGGAAATGTGTACAGAGAGATGAGGAGAAGTCAGGTCTTTATCAGATGGTTCTGGAAGTAGTGTGGAAGATTTATTTGAAGGACAGCAAAGCTGGGGCAGGATGAGCACAGATGATGTTGTAAGAATGGTCTGGCTTTTTAAAAAATGATGGATTAATGCAATAGAGATGGAAAGGAGAAGAGAGATTTGACATGTGGGCATGAAATAGGAGACAGGATGACCTTAGTTTCTAGAGTGGCTGGATGGATTGTGATGCCTTTGATGGAGCCAGTGGATTCAGGAAGAGGAGCACATATGTGAGGGAAAATGGTGGGTTCCTTGTTGGACTTTAGAATTTGAATTCCACTAGGAATATCTAGAAGATTCAGTAGGCAGTTGGAAATGTTGATCTGAAGTTGATTTTCCCTTTCTTTGAAAAGTAGAATAGTATATACCCATCTGTATTCTGATAAATAGCCTTTTATTCAAAGTTATCGATAACTTTGCTGCGGTGACATTTGCAAGTTCCTTTGTGCCTTAGATATCAATTGCATGATCCTTAGAAATTAAACTCTTTTCGTTTACTCTTAATTCAACTATATAGGGTTTCTGTCCCTTTCCTCGTTCTAGTCTTTCCAGATAGAAGCTCATTCTTCATTAAGATGTCAGAAGCAAAAAGCATCGGAATAATTTTGCCTTCTTGCTCATCTGCAAACTTTACGTCATTTTTCTAGCACTTGGAGGAAATTCTCTTCCTTTTTCTTCTTTGGCCTTGTGCCGTCCAGGAGTTTATCTCACCAGGAGTTTTCTTAGAGGTTCAGATACCAGAGGAGTGTGGCACAACAGGCTTTGGAGTTGGGTAGTCATACATTCAAATCCTGGTTCTACCACAGATTAGCTTTATATACGTTCCTAATCTCTCTGCGCCTCAATGTTTGATCTACAACGTGGAGAAAATTAATCACAGTGACTTTTTTTTTTTTTTTTGAGCGGGAGTCTCACTCTGTTGTCCAGGCAAGTGTGCAGTGGCACGATCACGGCCACTGCAGCCTTGACCTACTGGGCTCAGGCGATCCTTCCACCTCAGCCTTCCAAGTAGCCAGAACTTAAAGGTGCGTGTTGCCATGCCTGGATAATTTTTTGATTTTTATTGTAGAGATGAGGTCTTGCCAAGTTGCCCAGGCTTATCTCAAACCCCTGGGCTCAGGCGTTCCTCTCACCTTTGCCTCCCAAGGTGCTGGGATTTCAGGCATGAGCCACCATGCACACTTACAGCTACCTTTTGAGGCTGTGACTATTAAATTGGATAATGCTTATAAATCATTTAACATATCGAGGATAAATATGGCAATACTCTTCCTCAATCTGTTGTATTTGAAGTTTCAATGTATGAGAGACATGCTTCTAGTCTTTTTTGTTTGTGATTTCTCTTACTTTCCAGTGATACTGAAAGATGAAATATTACTGTATTTTGTTCTTCTAAATAGCATTTTAATCTGTCTTTCTCTGATTCTAAGCTTTAATTTTTTATATAAAGATTGTTGATGTAATATTCTTTGTTGCAGTGGGGTTTGAATTTGTAGATCTACCCTGTGCCATTCATAATTGAGCAGCCATTTAGAAAATTGTTTTCTTAGTGATCTTTTTATTTTTTAGGTGTTTTGTCATACTGCTTTTATACTTAAAAAAATAATCAGCAGCACTCAAAACAGTTTTTTGCTTCATTTTTGCTGCTAGGATTTGTGACGCAGCCACAATTCACTGTCTTTTGGAGCAAGAACTGGCCCATGCTGTGAATGCATGCTCCCATGCCCTGAATAAAGCCAACCCAAGGTGCCCGGAGGTGAGGATCTCATGGTAAATTCTCATTCCACAGATTCTTTTGGTGTTAACACATGTATTTTAATACAGTAAAATATGTCATACCCTGTGAGAGCTATGTTAGTCTATATGAGTCTCTATCAGAAACTTATGGTAAATTTGTGGCCAAATTTTTCTTCATTTCCCTTTTCCTGCCATTTTTCCATTCCTGCTCTTAAATTGTCTCCATTTTTTTCTTTTCTTTTTCACTTTCAGTCACTTGTCATCTTCCTTTAGTTCTTCTTTTAACTGCTGCCATCGTTTCTTGCTCTTTCTTTTACCTTCTCTCCTGCACCTAGCTATCATCAGTGTGTTTTGTTAGAGACGTTTAAGTTGTGCACTAACGTTATTTTTCTTTTATTAAATTGGAAATTGATACTTATATAGAATTTTTTAATGTAAAAGTTAACAATAGGATGGATAGACTTGAAATATGATACATGGTATAATGTTATAGTATAGAGAAAGCTGATAGCATTATTTTATTCTTGTAATTACTCAATTGAAGCTACTTAAATTAATATACAAGTAAGTATATTATTATCAAGTTTACATTCTAAAAAGCAGTGTGACTGGAGCTACAGAGAGTGAAAATCAGTAGCTGGAACTATAATCAAATAATACCCTTTTAAAAATTTTCTTTGACTTCACTTTTTTTGGGGAATATGTATTAGCATATATAAGGGGGATCCAAAAAATTGGAATTTATTTATAAAAAGTTGTGTATTTATTCTTACATGTTTAAACTTCGGTCACCCTCAAAGGTCTCTACGTGTGATGCAATACACCTATCAAGATGCTTTTTTTTACTGCTCAAAACAATTTTTGGACTCGTCAATTTGGATGCCTTTTAGTGCTCTGCCGTTTTTTGTTTCACCTCTTTCACATCAGCAAAACATTTTCCTGTGAGGACTTTTTGTCCAAGGAAACAAAAAAAAAAGTCACTCAGAGTGAGATCCATTGAATAGGGAGGGGGTGGGGCACAGAGGTTATTCCTTTTTGGTTGAAAACTGCTGACCACTCAGCGTGGTGTGCACTTGTAAATCACCCATCATGAAATGGCCAGTTATGTTGAAAGAATCTCCAAAAAAATTTTACACAGCCAAACACAGCCTCTCACAACAACACTTGCTGGTACACTGATGCCTATGGGTTCCTAGAACACTTACCTAGTGGAGAAAACCTATACTGCAAGGGGCCCACCCTCCAAAAAATAATTCCGTTGTTTTGGCGGGGGGGCCTCTCTCATACATATTTGTAGGTAGGAGATGTAATCTTGAGTGTATTCACTATAGTCAGTGCATTCTTTTGGTTCTGTGATATCATAATTAGAAGATACAATATGAATATGAAATTCTGTAATTATAGATTTTGGTAGATTTAAAAAATGTATTTGTGCCATGAATTTACATTAAGAGAATAAAATTTAAAGTATTTACTGATGACAGAATCCCAGTTTAATACAGAACCATGTCTTTGATATTTTTCTTTATTCTAGAGTCTTACGAGAGACACTGCCACTGAAATCGCCATCAATGTGAAGGCACTATATAATGAAACGGAATCTTTACTAGTTGGCAGAGTTCCTTTGGTAAGGAAGGGAAATGATTGCTAACATAAGAATGTTGAAATACATGCATGGGCTTTACCTTCTGTAGAGAACATGAACTCAGCAGATTCTAAGGCGGAAACCACCTTCTGGCCTTCATACTTAAAGATTCCTTTTTACTTAGCTTTTGTCTTCAAGAGAACACGTGGCTGAAGTTGGGAGTCATGATTCAGGCTAGGAGCAGAGATTTTCCCTCACAAATGCCATCATGTTTTTGTGCAGTCCTACTCAGGTTTTTTTTGAGTTGGCATCTCACTCTGTCACCCAGGTTGGAGTGCAGTGGCACACTCACAGCCTCCCCAGTGTCGACCTGCTGGGCTCCGGCAATCCTTCCACCTCAGCCTTCCAAGTAGCTGGAACTACAGGCACGCGCTACCATGCCTGGCTAATTTTTTATTTATTGTGGAGTTGAGTGCTCGCCAAGTTGCTTGGGCTGGTCTTGAACCCGTGGGCTCAGACAGTCCACTTGCCTCGGCCTCCCAAAGTACTGGGATTACAGGCTGAACCACCAAGCCCGGCCCCTACTCAGGTTTTGTTCCCCGAATTGACAATTGAAATATGATTAGTATGACCCTCCTGATTTGCTTAAAAGAGGACACTTTCTAGATGCAGTGGTTCAAGAACTAAATTTCAAGAACTCTTTCGAGTTTAATTCATATTGGTTATGGAAATCTAGTTTAGGCCGCGTCTGAATCTGACCACGGTTTGTAAACTTCAGGCATCAATGCTAGAAGCCCATGGATGTCCTGTTCGGTTAGCTCCAAAGCTTTCTTTATTAAGAGCTCACCATTTTCAAATGTTCTAGCATCTTGGATTTTGTCGCCACCTAGAGTTCAATTGTAGCTTCTTCACACATGCTGTTGTCCCTGCATAGAGGGCTAATGCATTTGCTATTTTTAAATTCCTTGTAAACAATTCTGATTGATAGGAGGTGAGCTGAAAACTTCTTTTGACAGAAGTTTTCTCTCGTTTTGGCAAATATACACCTACATAAAAGAAATGTTGAGTCAGTATCTGGCACAGTGGCTGAATGAATGGAAGGTGCATCCCACAACCTAGCTATTAAGTGCCTGAGCTTGGAATTTCTGTGTGCCTGTGTTCCAGACAAATGCCACCTTTGGGACATCCTTTTCTCTGAAAAGAGAAGCTTAAAGGCTGCGTCAAAGCCATTGCTCTTCCCTACCTCCCCAGGAAAATGAAACACAGCTTCCTTGGGAAAGGAGGTGGCTGCCTCTACTATAGCCTTGAAAAAAACTTAGAGAGTAACATTGGTGGTCTGTTTTGATAAAACCAGTGCAGCCCTCCTCCTGGCTATTGTTGGCTCTAATGCTGTTAACCAAAATCTTCCACTGTCTTCTTAAATAAGTCCTATAGGAATTCTAGTTACCTGTGATTTGCAAGGTTCCAGTTTTTCTATAGAGGATATATGTTTTTTGTGTCATTTGAACTACATTTAAGATAATTTCTGACGAGATCTAGAAGCATAGCTTGTTCTGTATTTCTTTTCTCTACACCAGAAGTAGCCACTGAGAGCTCCTTTGCGAACACTTCTCAATTGTATTATGTTAATATGGAAGGGCACCTCTCCCGCCCCTGTTTTTAATTCTCTCATTGTCAAATATGGATGTTTGTTTTAAAATGTGTAGAGTGAATTCTACCAGAGCCTTTATCAATAGGGATATCACAATAAAGAGTTGATTATATTTGAGAGCAAGTAAAGTTTACTCTTTATTTTACTTCTAGAGTGAATATGTTATAACCATTTAATCAATTTTATTGTTAAAAAATTAATATTCTTAGACTAAAAGGAAAATGGTAGATTTTTTACAACATGGTAGAGAATCTCCATATTTTTATTAGCTATCGAAGTGGTGGATACCTTGAATAACAAGGGGAAACAAAAAAATAATGTTCATAATACATAACAGCCATATTCTCTCTGAACTTTGAGTTCTAAAATTCTATGAACATACATACAGGAACTCTATAATTTTAAAATAATTTATGAAAGTATCATTTTGCTGGAAGAGTCCTCAGAAATAATCTAGCCACACTGTGCTATTTCTGGAGGAGGAAACTAAGGCTCCTGAAATCAATTAACCTCTTCTTGGTTACATAGTTAGTTGCTTATTTTACCATTATTAATGTATTAAACTTGTAAATGCATTTTAATAACTGTTTTGTGTTAATGTGAACAATAGGTGACCAGTTAAGTTCTCTTTAAAATAGCCAAACTCTATGCCAGATGACAAGCCATTGAGCTTTTTGCTTTGCCCTGATTTTTACAACAGTTTTTCATCACACATTTTTTCTGCAATTCCTGTTTTTTTTCTTAAGCATAGTCTCTAAATTCTCAAGGAGATTTTTCTGTGGTTCTTTTCATGTGGCAAGTTTTTGAACAGTTTAAAAAATATTTGTTATACAGTGACCTGTTATACAGGACTTTTGGCACAAATAAAGTAGAATAATGAGATAGATTCTTGGAAGGAGGAAAGGAAAAGGCTTACATAGAAAAAACACCCAAAGCAATACTTTTTCTGTGAAGTTAGTAAAATCACACTGACTACACTATCATCTTTAGTAAGTAAGGATTAGACTACTTCTGTCCAGATTTTTAGAAATTAATAATTTTTAGAAATTCTTTTATCATTATAAAAGAATTTGTTATCTTTCAGATCTGTTCCTTAACTTAAAAGAATCCAACCTAATAGGAGGTGAGGGTAGTCACTGTAAAAATATGATAATTTGTTCTGTTTGAGATTGGTCACTGCATCTTGTTTTGTTTTGCTTTTTAATCTTCTGGTAAATAGCAGTTGGAGTCTCCACATGAGGAGCGGGTCTCCAATGCCTTACACTCCGTGGAGGTGGAGTTACAGAAATTGACAGAGATCCCTTGGCTTTATTACATCTTACACCCAAATGAGGATGAGGTATGTAGAATTCAGGCCGTGTCTTTAGAAATGGAGACCTTATCACAGTAGACTTTGAACTCTTCTTTGAAAAAGAGATATTTAGGGAAAAGTAAATTTTGAATATTACTTTTTTTTTTTTTTAATTGGAGTCTTACTCTGTCGCCCAGGCTAGAGTGCAGTGGCATGCTCGTGGCCACCCCAGCATTGACCTGCTGGGCTCCGGTGATCTTTCACTTCAGCTTTCCAAGTAGCCGGAACTACAGATGTGTGCTACCACACCCGGCTAATTTTTTTAAATTTATTGTAGAGGCGAGGTCTCGCCAAGTTGCCTGGGCTGGTCTTGTCTCAGGCAATCCACTCGCCTCAGCCTCCCAAAGTGCTGAGATTACAGGATGAGTCACTGAGCTCGGTCAAATACTACTTTCAAATGTATTGTTGTTGAACAAGTATGAAAAGGCATTTAGGTGAACAAAGGCACTTTATAGGAATTGATACATTTTCAGTAGAATATCATGAAATTTCTTTGAAGAAGTTATCACTGTTCTGCACTGGTTAGTGTTTATAACCTATTCTTTTGTTGTGTCTATTGTTAGAGTGGGTTTTCTTCTCTCAATATCCTGAAAAAATTATTTTCTCGCTCGATTTGAACAGGAGCCTCCTATGGATTGCACCAAGAGAAACAGCAGAAGCACAGTATTTCGCATAGTGCCAAAATTTAAAAAAGACAAGGTTCAGAAGCAGAAGACAAGTTCACAGCCTGGTATGTGGTCCACATGGGAAGGGAGAGCCTAAAATAATGGAAAAATAATGTATTAAAGTGATTTCATTGAAGCGATGAAAATATTCTGGAGTTAGGTAGTGGTGAGCGTTGCACAGCATTATGAATGCACTAAATGTCATTGGCTTGTACACTTTAAAATAGTTAAAATGGTGACTTCTATTAATATGTTATTTGAATTTTACCATAAAAGAATCGTAGACCCCAAACATGTCGAAGTATCAGTAGGAATCAGTGCTAATGCAGCACACAGAATGAGGTGGTTGCGACTTCGCTTCTGCTCTGTTCAGTGGATGTCAGTATCTCTGTTCAAGTGACTCTTTCTCTTTCTTGACAGCAATTCAAAGCATCAGTGTATCACTTGGTTTTTTTCTTCGAAGTTCAAAATCTAGATTACATTGATAAATGGAACATAGAAGCTTTCATTTACTCCTTTAACCTGCTAAATATATTTTCTACCTAACGTTATATCTTCTTTTTCTCCTGCTTTAAGGATACCAGTCAACCCCTTGATAATGACAATGCGCTTTGATACTTGCATTCTCAAGCAAAGATGAAGCCCGGTCTTTGCTGCTGTTTCTCTTGTTCCCTTTTCAGTTTTTCTTAGAGTTTAAACTTACTGTATTGGAACTAAAGCGCTTCCAAGTTCTGTGTATATGATGGTAGCTGCCTTTCATAATCAAATCATTGTATACATTCCTCTGAGCTAGCTATCTCATTTTTTTGTGATATAAAACTTTGTGGTATTCACAGGGCAGCTATTGAAGGACATTTAAAAACCAAATGCAGCAATTAAGTGGGCTTTTATTCAGCTAATCAATGTTAAACAGATGTATAAGTAAATGATACATACTGAAAAATAATGCAATCCAACTAATCTCAGACAGCAGTGATTTTTAAATGACATTACATTGATTTAACAACACATTGATTGCTGTTATTATCAATAGTAGGATCAATAAAGACAACATTTGAGGTCAACAAGACCCTAAGCAGAAAAGTTTGATGTAAAATTGAGTACCCCATATCAGATTTTAAATTTTAATTAGCATTTAACTCATTTTGGTCTGTAGCCGCTTTTATACATGGTCTTAAGGAAATCATCAGAGCTTATTTAGAGCTTGCACCACTGATCCTAATGATGTGAAATACATTTTGTATGCATACTGTGTAGTTTGGGTGGCTTTAATAAGGAAATCGGACTACAGCTAAGCATGGGTGCACGGCAGCAAATGTTTTTGTATAGTCAGATCCTTGTGTTGAGAGTCTGTAACCTGCATGGGAAAAGTGAAACTACAGTTTTGTTGAAACAACACCTTGACCTTTCCTTTGCTAGCACTGCCGCTGCACTCTGTTTTGCATCTTCTTTGGCCAACCTTTGCTTTGTAATGCATTGAGCATGTAGAAATTAAGGGGGTTTTGCTCTTAACTTTGGTAGTTCAGAAATGGGGCACAGAGGAAGTTGCTGCTTGGCTGGATCTGCTCAATTTGGGAGAGTACAAAGATATCTTCATCCGTCATGACATCAGAGGGGCTGAACTTTTGCATCTGGAAAGGCGAGATCTTAAGGTACTTCCTTTGTGCTACTCTTCTGCTCTTGAAATTTTTTTTGCAAAACAGAATCTTTTCTCTGGTGCCTCTTTTGTTATGTGCTTCTAGCTTGGCTTATGTTATGCAAACGTGCAGTAATCTAACATTCACTGCCCTGTGGTTTGAGTTCCTTGTATGTTTTCTAAACAAGAATGTCAGTAATTTTTTCTGTCAAAATCACTCTCTATGATAGCTAAAGCTAAGCATGAATTCAGTAATTTTTCTCTGTATCCAGTGGTATGGCTACTTCTGTGTTAATATTTCCAAATGGATCATGTTTCTATCAGCTCATTTTATTGGATCAGCATGGAAGGTGATAATTATTGTTGAAAATGACTAAAAACATCTAATATATAGTTAACCACTAAAAACTAATTCAAAATACCAATAACAAAGGTTAAAATTCTGTTACTCTCAAAAAGCTTTTGTCTTTAATAAATGAAGTAAAAATCATGCTTTCGCTAGAAGGCAGCTCAGAGCCTATTCTTTATGACAGTGAAAGAAAACCATTAATTCATGATCTGCAGCAATTCCCTTTTGTTCATTGGATAAACTCAATACTACACACAGCAAGAGTAGGCTGTTCTGTCCAGGGCTCAGGAGTAGGGTCTTATCATGTTATATTTTCTTACTACGCATGACGATTTTAAAATATCAATAAGTAGTAACATTTTGTTGGAGTGATTCCTTCTCTACTGACCAAGTTCTAAAATGCATTGAACTATGATACAATGAATTCATAACAAATTAATGAACTGTTTTACCTTCATCTATAAATATCGATTAGCAAAGATCTTTGAACAGACAATAGTATAAAGTTTACTTCTTTATAAAAGATATCTATTAAACAGAATCAAAGAGCATTTTAGCACATCAAAAGGTGAACACCACTTATACCTAAACAATTTTAGCCATAATTATAATAAAATAATTAATTACCTTAGTTGAGAGTCCTAAATCTGGAACATAGCAAACTCTACAGTATTAGAGTACATAAAGCAAAGTTCGGCTTCCAAACTTAAAATGAGTGCACAGAAAAATAAATGTTGGAGATTGTTATAGCCAGCATATTTGTGTAACTCCTGATATCTTTTGCTTATAACAATATTTATTGAGTAGCTTCTGATTAATACATTATGCCAGCTTCTCTCGGTGGTATGTGCCCTCTAGACACTTGCATGTCATTTGCCATGAATGAGTATACACTCAAAGAAAAAGTTCTGTGTGTATAGAAGCCATATACATACATAAAAGTACATGCATGTATATGTGTTGTATATACATACAAACATACACAAACCTATAGGTACACAGGTACAATGAATGAAGCAAATATTTGCAGAATGAAAAACAAAGCTCATACAAACACTAAGGCAAAGTTAGATAACAGGAGAAAGGAGATGGTTAAAAATTATTTTAGAAAACTTTAGCTTCTCCTGGAGCTTTGTTGTTGTTGTTCTGTTTTATTTTAATGCAATTTCCATTCTCATACTTAAAGCTTTTCTTTTAGAAATTTGTATTGACATTGTTTTTTTAAACCCTTGGCTTTAAAACAGGGTGCAAGGGGGTAGGAGAAGGGAAATGTCCCCAAAAGAGCCTTCTGTGGCAGAAATTCGTAGAGCCTGAGAAGAAGCTCCCCTGATCTCTGTGGCTGTAGCTGGCAATGTGGGCAGGCCCTTCACAGTAAGGGCTCTAAATGCCGGTGAAGGCTAACCTCCTCCATAGGTAACCCCATCCACCCCCGTTGCTCCAAATCCTCCTTACAAATAGAGCAGGGTCTCTCAAGTTCTCTCTCCAGCCCCGCCTGACCGAATTTGTGAACTTTTGGACTGTGTCACCAACTGCCTACTTGATACTTGGGTATTGCAGAGACATCAAATTTTTTTTTGCCTTATTTTTTACTTTTATTTATATAGGTCTATGAGATACAAGTGCAATTTTGTTACATGCATAAGCGGCCAAGTTAGAGCTTTTAGGATATCCATCACCCAAATAGCATATATCACACAATAAGTGATTGCTCATCATCCACTTCCCCCTTCCACTTGGTCACCCTTCTGAGTCTGTATTGTTTATTATTCTGCACTCTTTGTCCATGTGTACATCTTTTTTTAGCACCTAATTATGAGTGAGAACACGCGATATTTGTCTTTCTGTGTCTGGATTGTTTCAATTAAGATAATAACTTCCCGTTCCATCCAAGTTGCTGCAAAAGAGATGATTTCATTCTTTTTTAAAAATTTCTTCTTAAAGGCTAAATAATACTTCATTTTGAATATATACCACCTTTTCTTTATCCAGTCTCTGTTGACGGACACTTAGGTTGGGGATATTGATCTCAGCATCTCCCAAACCGTGTCCTATCCCACTCCCATGCTGTCTCTTCTCCAATGCTCTGTATTTCAGTAAATCACACTTCTGATCCTCAGAAACTCCAGACAGAGAAACCCAAAGTCATATACTTAGCACCTTCCTCTTCCTCATCCATCTGCCCCTAGCCTGCCAAGCCCATCTCCAAGTCATGTTGCTTTTAATCTCCATTTATTTCTCTGTATCTCCTGTCCACAGTTCTACTTCATGCCACTGTCCAATCTTGCCTGTGTAAGGTCAGTAGCTTCCTAGTTGTTCTTTCCACCACTGCTGTTTCTCTCTCCAGCTCATTATCCGCATTGCAACCAGAGTGTTATTTTAACATCTTCAATCAAGTATATCACTTTTCTGCTTAAAACCTCTCAGTGGCTTCCTGTTTCTGTAAGAATAAAGACCCACATCCTTATGGAGGCCTCCAAGGTTCTGCCTATTCATTCAACCTCCTGTGGAGTCTCTGGGCCCTCACTAGGCTATGCCCCATCCACCCTGACCTTACTTCGATTGCTTAAAAATATAGAACATTTTCTCACCTTAAGGGTATCCCCTCTTTTGCTGTGTTTCTCCCCCTTTACCTGGTTAACTCCTGTTCAGAGCTTGGCCCAAGTGTTACTTCCTTGTCTCCAAAACAATTAGAAATACTGATGTCATAAGTTAAAGTTGGGAAAGGGAAAATATTTTTAATGTGCTTTAGCAGATAAAGAAGCAAACTTGACTGCATTGTTATTCTTGCTAGAACACAATAGGAAAAAGGCAGGAGGGACACCAAAGAAAATGGTAAACACATGATGGGGGGTGGTTGTTTATTTTTTGTTTTCTCTAAATGGAAAGTTGTGTATATGTGGCTGGAAGGATAAGTGAATATCTGTAAAGAATAGTTTGGCAAAATTAGGCCTATTCATCCAAAAAAAGAAAAAGCCAATAATGAAGAATATGATAAAAATAAACATATCGTGATATAGGATAAAATATATGATAAAAATAAAACAAATGTCACAGCATAACTTTATCACCACTTATACTCTAGAAGACATAAAAGTATTGAATTAAAACTGTAGTAAAGAAAATACAACTGAGAAATTAGTGTAGCTCTGTGGGAAGCATACACTTCATTACCTCAACACAGCAATTCTGAGTAGAGTCTGCTTCTCCCCCAGAAGTTTTATTCTTGGGAATACATTGTGTATGGCCTAAAATATTTATATTTAAATATATTTTATAATTAGATACCTATGTTATCACAAAATATAAAGGAAATTTAGATATTCTACTCAAACAAAATTATCTAAATGTGACTGTAAATGCATTTACATTCCAAATTTGGGAGCAGTCACTGACATCTTCCTCTAGGATTGAGCCTTGCTTTTAAGAGTTGATATTTTAGCACACACTCAGGAAATGTATAGTGTCGTAGGACTAATTCTGGATGCCCTGAGTTGTACGAGAAAATATTTTTCTGGGTCAGTTAAATATTATAAAAGTGTTATCTTGAATAGCACTGGCTGTAGAAAGAGTATATTCCAGAAGGCTTCAAAATCATCGATAACATTGATGCTCTAGAACTTAAAGAACTCATAAAGGATAAAAGGGGGAGGGGAGGGAGAGGATTAAAACCAAGTTTATCTATTTCACTTAAAGGTTTAAAAATAAATAATGCTATTAATTTACAAAACAGGATGGATATTTAGAATCTTTACCTTCTTAGACAAGTAATCTTATGACCCTGTTTTTTAAGCTGCTTTGAAAGCCATCTTTTTAATAATTTTTAAATATTTCAAATCTTGTTTTGTGAAGAGGTCACTTGACTTCATGAATTAGCAAACAAATTATACTCATTACACTTAAAGACACTGTAGGATTTGGAAACCTTACCTCTCTCTTAGTTTTTCATATAGTGAATGTTATGGGTATCTCAGATGGATTTGATTCATTCCTGCAACAGATATTTGCAAAGTACCTTCCATGCGCACTAGTAGTCATCATTTGTTTCTGAAAGCTAAATATTGAATTTTTGACACTTATTGAAAGATAGTTCTTTAAGAATCAAGGATAATAATTCTGAGGGAAAGGAGCCAATGGTGTCTTGAGAGAAAGCATCAACCTACAGATAAATATGCTTAAGTAATGTGTTACATTTATACATTACAAAGTATAAAGAGTATTTAAGTTAAATATTCCTCTCAAATCAAAGACTTCTAATGCAAGTACAAATTCATTACGGTACAAATTTAGGCAGCAGGCACTGGTATCTTCCTCTAGGCTTAGGTCTCACTTTAAAATTTAACATTTTAGCATGAGAAATGTTGTCTTAGAACTAATTGCCCTGGTGTCCTACATCATTTTTCTCAGAGATCCCAAAAGAGTCCATCTTAAGAAGAAAAAAAAAGGAGAAATTAGACTCTTGAAGAAATCCCATGGTATATAATTTTTGAGAATGTCACAGTTAAGAATTTGTGCAGAATGTGATTTTTTACCAATTGATAATTCTTCAATGTCAGGTTGCTTTTGTTTTATTAACTTATTTTTCTAGCTTTCACTTTCTGAATCGCTTAATATAACTAAAATAAGCGAACTGAATGCTAATTATGTTACTCGCTGGTTAAATATTTAATCCCATGTTTTCTATTATCAATAAATTTCTTCCTTTTCCTGCTTCTTTTTTTAAATTTTTTTCTGCCTTTAATTCTTATTTTCAATTTCTTTCTACTTTTCTTTTTTTTTTTTTATTTTTTTTTATTTTTAGGACCTGGGTATACTGAAAGTGGGCCATGTGAAGCGAATTCTCCAGGGAATTAAAGAGCTTGGAAGGAGCACTCCCCAGTCTGAGGTGTAATCATATTGGTGCTATTCCTTGGAAGAGAAGTAATTGCTACTCAATACAAAATTCTTGGAAGCAATTGACTATTCTTATAGTTTTCTGCATAAATAAGTAAGCACCTCTGAAGCACCTCTTATGGCTTGACATTTTGCTGTGGGTGAACATTTTGATTTGAAGTATTAGAAAATATTTTTGTGCCAAAAAATACATTCCACAAGGCCATTTTCTTATTGTGCAAACCTAACATGTTAAAAAATGTTCACAATAGTGAAGAGGAAGGAGGAATCAAAGATGATTGCATTGTCTAAAAGATAGAATTGCAAAATGTTTACTTTCCTTTGGTCTGGTCTGTTGGAATTGTCTTACTGGTACAACTGCATAATGATGTGTGGCTAAAACTGCCTGGGTTTCATTGTGGGAGGCATTGGCCCTTTTCTTGAAATCACTGGTTAGGAGACTAGAGATGTAAGTTGAGTTATGTTTTGAATGTTAGATTGACAATACCTCTGGTTCCTAGTGCTCAGTGATCAAAGAATATGGTTAAAACTCGTCAAAGGCTATGAATGAATTCAAATGTTAATGCACGATGTTCCTGCCTGAAATGTCTTTCTTTTCCTTGCATGTCACATCTAATATTGTAACCTTAGTAGTTTTAATGTCAGTTTTGATGGAATTTAATTTATTACTACTCAAGTATGTTTTTGTTGACTAAAGGCACTGCACTCTTCTGTTTTTTAATGTGGAATTTTGCATAAATATTCTGTACCTGAGACTTTGTGAACATGTGTCTGTGCCATAATCAACAAATGATGCACATCTTATGCAAGTCGATTTTATTTCAACCTATCATAAATAGTAGGTGTGTACATTAAGAAAATTCCCTGGGTATTTTTATAAAATTACATGCTCCATTGCCTAACAAAACTCATTACAACTTTCTAAACCTGAATTCTCACATTTTATTTTTGTTTTTTATTTCAATTTAATAATTATTTAATATTCTGTTTGAATTTATAACATAGTAGACTGTTAACATCCAGGAATTTCCTGAGCTCTCAACTGAGATTTGTATAATGAAGGATCGCCCAGACTCACTCACTAGCTTATGGTAACTTCTGACAAACTTCCCAACAGAAGAGATTTAAATTTTTCCAAAGGACTTTATGCTATTAATATTATCTCATGTAATTTTTAATTCCTACCAGGTGGATATTATTTTCCTTTTTATAAATCACTATACTTCAATGTAACTCATTAGAAGTCAATGTTACAATGATCAAATCTTTGAAAGTCAAAGGTGTGCATATCAAAAAGTCACCAAAATATCCTTAAATAAGCTTTTATTAGCTATTAAGTACCAAAAAAATTAATTATAATTTTTAAAATGTGCTATATAAGATAAGTAAACAGGGTACTGACCCAGTGGTGACAATTTTTATAAAGTAGCCCACTCAATAGATACATACACACAGATATATACATACATACATTTATGTGTATATACACACACATACACATATACATGTCTATGTATATACATAGCCTACATACATATAATCTTGAGATGCATATCATTGAGATTTTCTAAACAATAATTTGCCCAGTGTTTAAATTGAAATATTAATAAGAGAGCATTTAAAATGATCAGTGGTCAGGTATATAATTTAATTGCATCAAAGGAGTTTAACTTTTTTACACTCTATTCTTATTTATTCTTGGGTATTTAATTACTAATGAAATCACAAAATTTGAATATCTTAAAAATAAATGAACCTAATGGGTTCCTGACCAAGTGTATCTGACTATATATTTTACCCAAGTTGCGGATAAGTGGAAATCTGTTTTCAAAGAGAATTATATCAAGTAGTTTTTTTTTAAAGAGTCATGAGCTACTTACTCAATTATTCTAATTTGATCCATACATAAGAAGTCAGAGGTCTCCTTTTCTAGTCCTTCTTATAGTTCTACCTACATGATGTCCTGCTCATCTAAACACTTTTATGAAATCAACTAGGTGCCAGATTCCCAGAACTCTTCTGAGATCACAAATCCCAATCCAGCTCTACCAAAAAAGGAAAGGTGGGGGCAAGGCAGGGAAGAACTCTAGAACAAAGAATGTATTCCTATAAAAATCTTGATTGATTTTCACCCTCTTCAAGCTATGGCGTGTTCCAAATTTAAGAGTGTGTTGTAAAGGATTGAATTTTTTTTCATGATCTTTTTACTCTTGGGTAACATCCTTTATATATGCTTTAAAATCTCAGTTAATGGAATCCTGCAGTGCATTCCTGGCTAGCTCAGTTGATAGAGCCTGAGTCTCTTAATGGAATTCTTAATTAGCTAGAATTTTTCTGCAGATGGCTTTTGGATGAGAGAAATTCTTTAAAACGACAATTGAATTTTGTTGTTGTTAATTGAGAACAATTTTCTCTGTGTGCTCTGTCTCCATATGGCTGGGCAGGGCCCAAATGACTTCACTGACCCCTGTTTGCCAGGACAGTGCCCTCAGAGCCTCCTTAAGCCCCTGTCAGCATCATACAGAATTCATCTTCTTTATTGTAGAAGGGGTTACAAAATAAAGAGAGAGAGAGAGAGTATAGAAAGCTTCTCCATGGAATCAGATCACTCTGGGGAGTGCAGATGGGGCCTCTGCACTTTGCTCCAGAGAAACACCTGCCTGCACCTGATTGCTCTGTAATGGCTATAATTGTCATCTTTTCTCCCTGATAGGCTCTCCCACACCTGGACGATTGGGGTGTGGGGGAGAGAATCAGCCAAAATCTACTTTCTTTCAGTTCCATTAAGAAGCAAAGGGACAGAGGCAGGCCTAAGTAAAATTCTGAGTACTCAATATTTCTCTTTGGTGTCTTTCCACTTCCCTTTCTGAGTTTCTTTTCCAAGACAGTCATGGTTTTTCAAATTCTCGCCGTCATCTACACTCCTTTCCCATCAACCACCTGGCCACAAAATGACCCCTACCACCTCTCCCTGGCTTAAGCACATGTGGTGAGTTCTTTAGCTTAAAGAAACTAATTTTATAGTCTGTATTTTATAAAAGGATGCTTGCTAGATAATCTAAATGAATTGATGGGTTAAATAATTTAGTGACTGTGATAAGTATTGCTTGGACTGAGAAGATGTGACCCATGAATTCCTGGATCTATTGTTGTCTGATATTGCAGCCACTAATCACATGTGGCTATCTAAATTTAAATTTAATTCAAAATTCCATTTCTCAGTTGCACTAGTCACATTTCAGGCGCTCAGTAACCATAGCGGACAGTACATATGTAGAACATTCCCATCATTGCAAAGTTCAACTGGACAACACTGGTCTACATTGCTACTCAAGATATGGTCTGTGATCCAGCAGCATCAACATCATCCAGGAGATTACCGAAATGCAGAATCTGAAGTCCACTCTAGATCTACCGAATCAAAACCTTCCTTTCAGCAAGATTCCTCAGGTGATTATCACTGGCCTAGCTGTATCTTATCCTTCCTAGATATTACAGATCTGAGGTCTGAGGTCTTCAAAAGGTACCCAGAATAGCTTGTTCCCCAACCTGCTCTTTCCTATCCATCTTCTTGCTCATTCCAGCAATGAGTTGAAACTCATTCATCATCCTCACTGAGTTTCTTCTCAATCATTCCTAATTCTGGTTCTAGGTAAGCCCTACCTTCCTGCTGGTTGTATTTTGGAACACAGGAGGTTGGCTTGACCAACACATCTGGCCTCTTTCCAGCCTTCTCTCCATGTCACTAACAATCCTCATTTGTTCCGTTTGATGCCATGTGACATGTTCATTAATTCACAACATAGTCCCGAGGAACATTTCAGAAGGATATGTACTGAAATAAGTTAAAACCAGGTCAGTCTCCTACAATTTGTACATTTTCATTTTCTCTTATCAGTAGATTATCCCCTTGACATAGTTCATGCTTGAGGACACGTAGCAGTACACACACATTAAATGATTCATTAGGCATGAAAAGGAAAGAAACAAAATGATTACAAGTAAAGGGAATGTGCCATTTAAGTCCTCAAAGAGGGTGTCTCGCTAGATTTAGATCTGTTTTTCTTGTGCTAATTTATCTTGATTTTCACATGGTTAATAATTCCTTAAAATAGTGCCTGAAAAATAATATGTTCTTGACCCCCCCAAAATACAAATTATTTAGTTCTGTAATAAGATCTTTCCCAGTGACTTATTGCTCACAACCCTTCACTTAGTAATTTTTACATTTTGTTACAACTATCAAAGTATAACTGCCTAGAGATTCTTCAGTTAGTTTTTTTATGAATAAAGAGGGCAATATTTTGGACTTCATGAAAGTCAATTTTAACAGAAATAAAGGAAGGAATTATTCATGCAAAGTTATGACTTAGAAGATAATAGGTGTTACCTCTACACATCACTTCTAAAGTAAAACATTTATTTTCTCTGGGCTGGCAACGTAGTGGACTTTCCTGCTCTAGGGATACAAATTCTTTAAGGATATAGTTTTTAATTAAGCTGTAAAAACAATACATCTCTCAGTCTTGGCGTGTAGGCTCTTTCCTGTCCACCCTCCTAGCCCCCACCCCATTGAACTCATCCTATATCTTGTGACAGTCTTAAAACACTAAATTCTTTCAATAAGCTGAAATGAAGAGTGAGAAGTGAAAATTCCTCAAATAGTAACTGTTGACCAGTGGAATTGCCTCCCAGAGTGGTCCCCATAGTGCTTGGCTGCCCTGCCTGTCCTTTCCTCTCCCTGCCGCGCAGTGCCATGATGCCTGGAACTTGTTTGTCTCTTCCATGGCATCCCCTGATTGACTTTGATATGGCAACTTCTGTGTCAGATCGGTGATAGGATGCCTTTGCCCCAAAATACGCAAAACTTTAAAAGATGATAATTATTGGTTTTTAGAATACATAAGATGTTCTTTTCTTATTTTTATTATTTTCTCTTTATTTTTTCAAGTTTTGTCTAAAGACATTTATGTTAGAAGAAAAAAGTATAAAGATTTCTCATTATAGGGAACAGAGAGATCAAAGGCAGCTGGACTGTGTCTATTTATAGAATTCTTTCTGTTGTTTTTAGAAAAAGTTTAACAGAGTAACTGGGACTGAGAAGTTAAACTCAGTGTTTAAGATAAACCCCATACTACATAACGTAGGTAAACAGATTGATTTCTTTCATGTAACTAAGATATTCTATTTACATTATTTATATATTCTCTTCATTTTTATGTACTTCCAAGTTTTAGTTGGAAAACAAAAACCAAGCCACTACTAAAAAGTTATAAAAACTCTGCCTAAAATATTTCATTTTAGCTACAAGTTATTCATTGTATAGGAATTTATAAATAGTCTGGATATTTCATAGGAACTGCATTTCAAGAGTAAATTAATCATGCCTAAAAAAATAGGATTACTTTTTAAATGCATTAAAATAAAGAAGTTTTATACACAGTTGATAATGCCATTAAGTAGGACAATGCAGTTAGATATACAAGCCTAAAAAGGAAAAAGAATATATTTTGTGGTCCTTGATGTTCGATTGAACTGTTGTTTTCCACAGCTTAGCCGTATCTATTTCTATACTCTAAGTATTAAGCTGATATGTAGCTAAAGATTTCCTACAGTTCTGGTAACTGGTAACTAGTGCTGTGAAAGGTTTTGGTATTGTAACAGTTTTGTGAGTTATATATTGTATATTGAAGGTGACTAGTAAATTGAGGTAATATATTTATCTAAAGCTGGGAAAATATGATAATTATTTTCAAATCATCAAGGAAGTTGTGTCAAATTTTTTTCTTCCTCTTAAGTGAGATAAAAGTCTCGCTTTTATGTTAAAATGTCTATTTATGCAACAGGTTTATCCTTTTACTGGTGTTATTAATTTTCATATTAAATTTTTTCTTATCTTTTTATATCAAAATGATTACCATGCTGGTTATTCAAACTGCCAAGATGTATTTTAGTTTGCAGGATTTTTGGCAGACAAAATATTTAATAACAAACAAATATAAAAGGCTTTGTATATTTTGTGGCTATAGGGGCAAGAATTTTACCTTTGAATTTCTCTCTGTGAAGCCATGCTGATATCAGCAAAGTCAATTACAGATAGTATTACTTATAATCCTCAAAAGGTTTTCACATTGTATAAATCAGTGCATTTATTTATTATGTTGCGAAATTTAATCTTTATACAAAATGCACATTCTAGCTCTTTTCTTTTTTAACAGCTGTTGCTTGGAGTGTGATAGCTCTGTTAATGATTTACTTATGTACTTGAAGGACTCATTTCTATCAAACAGATGCCCAATTTTTTTTCCTTGAAAAAATGGCATTCTTAGCCAGGCTCGGTGGCTCAGCCTGTAATCCCAGGCCTTGGGAGGCTGAGGTGAGTGGATTGCCTGAGCCTGCGGGTTCGAGACCCGCCTAGGCAAGCGAGACCTCATCTCTACAATAAATCAAAAAATTAGCCGGGCGTGGTAACGCGCGCCTGTAATTCCAGCTACTTGGAAGGCTGAGGCGGAAGGATCGCCGGAGCCCAGCAGGTCGAGGTTGCGGTGGCTGGGAGCGGCCACTGCCCTCCAGCCTGGGTGACAGAGTGAGACTCCAACTCAAAAAAAAAAAAAAAAAAAAAATTCTCCAGGTCAAGGACTTCCTGCTGCACAGCAAGCCCTTCCTGGTTCATTACAGGCCAAAGCTCTACCCACTGTGCGTCATCCATTGATGGCCTCCTGCCATTTTTTGTTCTCCAGAATTGCTTCTGTTCCTCCATATCCTTACTATTACAGATGTACTTTCAAAAATTTTTAAACTCCTGCATAATTTAGTGGCGCCTCAGAAGGACTGAAGGGGAGTACATGTACGTGGTGTGCTATCTTGAACTGGAAAACAGCCCCCAGATGGTTCTGATGACCAGCCAAGTTTGGGATACACTGACCTAAAATATGTTTTGTTCTCACTTTCCCTTTGTTTTAAGCACTGGGCATTTATTGCTTTATAACTCCGTGCGTTCTCTGGCACGTTTTTCCAACAAGTTGATCACTTCCACCAGAGCGGAAACATTTCTGACTGCTGCTGGGTCTTGCCTTACTTTGCTTTGTCCAGCCCCTTGCACGATGTAAGGCACGTCTTAGAGGTCACTAAATTCCTAGTGGATAAAGAATCGACGAATGAGTGAGTGAAGGAGTAATATGCATTCAAGTAAGTGCTTCGTCTAGTTTTATTTTGATTCCACTTACTTAGTGTTTTTTGAAATAAAACTTGTCAGCTATATGCAGCCATTTGGGATGACTTTCTTTTAAAAATAGATACAGTGACTCATTTTTATTTTTTAAAGACGCTTTCCATTTCCAAGAGCTCTATTTCCAGGAACACTTTAGAATGAACAAGCTTTCAGCTTGCAAATGGCTTCCTTTGCGTCTCATCCCAGGAATAGCTTGTATGAATCTATTCTGTTAAGTGAGGCTTCTTGTGGGAGTCTCCTATTTTGGTCCGATGCTTACCTCAAATAGAACCCATGTGGGTGACTTCTGCTAGAAACCCACTGAAACCCAAGCTTGCTCTTGTAAATAACAGGGTTAAAAACAAATATACCTCAGTATTCACTGCTCCGTATCTTGGACCTAAGCAATAAAATAAACATGTCTATTAAACTATATTAGGGGATAAAAATGTTAAAACCCTGATCCATTTCTGTTGGTCTCTAAAGTGATTCTAAATGTTTAATAAATAACATGCCTCAGCCTTATCTTGATGGACTGTGTTTTAATGAATGCTGGAATAGAGACACTGATATTTAAAAATAGGGAAATAAAGAGTAAAGCCAACAGACTTATTGAAGAATTTTTTCTGACTTGAGACAAATGTCTTTACCACATACCTGCTTTTTTTATTGAGATAATAAAAGGTTTTAGTCAATTTCAATAGTGACTATTTTCTCCAATAAGCAAGTACTTTTGTTGATTTATTATTATTATTGAGTCATCAATGGCTCTGTTGTTTTCTCTCACACCCTAATATAGTCCATCAGCAAATCATGTTGACTCTGAACCTCAGCATGTGTTCAAATCTGGCCCCTTCTCGT
>CAUYQG010135580.1:0-23921 GCA_963574415.1 Tarsius wallacei
TGCCCAGCTAATTTTTTTTTTTTTTTTTTTTATTGTAGAGACGAGATCTCACCACGTTGCCTAGGCTGGTCTCAAACAGCTGAGCTCAGGCAATCTTCTCACCTCTGCCTCCCGAAGAGCTGGGATTATAGGTATGAAGCCACCATGCCCGGCCTGAGGCAAGCATTTTCAAGAAGGAAGCCTAGTAGAAAAGCACTTCCTATTTTAGGACATTTCTTCTTCTTTTTCTCCTTCTCCTTCTTCTTCTTTTTAAATTGGGTCTCACTCTGTTGTCTCCAGGCTGGAGTGCAGTGGCACCATCGTGGCTCACCAACAGCCTCAATCTCCTGAACTCAAGCAATCCTCCCACCTCAGCCTCCCAAAGTGCTGGAATTACAGGCATGAGCCACTGCACCCAGCCAGGACATTTCTTCTACATGTGCTGTTTTGTTCTCACTTCTTCTCTCAGACTAGAGTACAGAGCTAAAATCACAGTTCGCTCTAACTTAAACTCCTAGGTTCAAGCAATCCTTTCACCTCAGCCTCCTAAGAAGCTGGGACTACAGGCATGTACCACCATGCTGGGCTAATTTTTATTTTCTGTATTTTGTAGAGATGGAATCTTGCTATGTTACCCAGGCTGAGCTCAAACTCCTAGCCTCAGTGATCTTGTCACTTTGGCCTTCCAAAGTGCTGGGATTCAAGGCATGAGCCACTATGCCCGGCCTGTGCTGTTTTTCATCATAGTAATGCATTAGTATAATGATTACCTACTTGTGATATTTGGAACTAGTCTTTGATGGTTGCTTTTTAATTTATATTATATGCCTTCTTTGCTTTCAGAACATCTGAGGCAGTTTACAATGAGATACAGGTAACAGAAGAGTTATAACAAAAATAAATTTTAAAGATAAAAATATTACCAGAGATAAAGAGGGACATTTTGTAATAATAAATTGGCTAATTCATTAGAAAAACATGATAGTAATAAATGTTTATGCATCTAATAACAGAAGCTAAAAATACTGGAAATAAAAATTGCAATTTCTTAATCATATTGGAGATTTTATTTTATTTTATTTGAGTGGGAGTCTCACTCTGTCGCCCAGGCTGGAGTGCAGTGGCACGCTCACAGCCACCACAGCCTCGACCTGCTGGGCTCAGACGATCTGTCCACCTCAGCCTTCTAGCTGGAACTACAGGTGCGTGTTACCACATCCTGCTCATATTTTGATTTATTGGAGAGACAAGATCTCACCAAGTTGCCCAGGCTGGTCTGTAACCCTAGTGCTCCAGCAATTCTCTCTCCTCCACCTACCAAAGTGCTGGAATTACAGGTGTGAGCCACCGTGCCTGGTTTCTTTTAGCTTTTTGTTTCAAAAAATATTTATTGATAACCTTCTGAGGGCTTAATTACAAGTAAAAGAGAAAGAAAGTTCCTGTTCTTACAGACATATCATCCAGGAAGATGATAACATCACGGTCATTCATTAAATAGCTGCACCAATATATAATTACAAACTGACAGGCGCCATAAAAAGTAGTATAGAGAAGCTATAACGAACATGTCCCAAAGGGACAGGGTCCATGTTTCTGGGGAAGGAGTGAGGTGGGGTGTGAAGGAAGCCTGTGAGTTCTTCTATCTCCTTGCCCACCATGAAGCCTGACACATAAAGGTGCTCAAATTATGTTGGCTGTTGATGATGCAAATACAAAAGGAAGAAAAAGGAGAATTTCAACACCAATTCTGAAATAAATTCTGAGTCTGTTATTTGAAGGATAATGACTTTAGAAAGGAAGGCACATTAGAAATTTGCATGGCTCTGATGTTTGGCAAAGGATGAAATGCAAAATGCAAGACTGCCAAGGTACCAGATGAAAAAAAAGTATACATTCTGAAATTCCATCTGATAGAAATTAGTTCAGAAGGGTTAATCTCAATGAATCAAATGAATATGTTCCTTTTGTGCCAGATGACTAATCATTAGCAATGGCTTTACCATCTTACTGCAGAGAAGGTGTGGGCCCTTTTACGTAAAAGTTGACTCATAGACCAATAAATTAGATATGACTATCTTGCCAAAGCTGTTAACGAAAGCCCTGTATCTAATGACTGCCAGAGCCTATATTTCTATGTAACATTTAATCTTTGAGGGCAAGTGGTTGAAAGAGCAGGCAATTATATGGATCTCTTTGGAGAAATTCATTTACAGGCTGTTATTATAGTTACTCCTTGGTATTTGGGGGGGATTGGTTCCAGGATCCCTGCAGATGCCAAAATCCATAGATGCTCAAGTCCCTGAAATAAAATGGCATAGTATTTGCATATAACCTGTGCACACCTTTCCCGAAACTTTAAAGGAGCTCTAGATTGCTTAGAATACCTAACACAATAGAAATGCTATGCAAACAGTCATTATATTGTATTGTTTAGAGAATAATGACAAGAAAAAAGTCTGTACATGTTCGATACAGAAGCAACCATTCATTTTTTTCTTTTCCCAAATATTTTTGATCCAAGGTTTGAATCCACCAATATGGAGCCCTTGGACACTTGGAAGCACTCCAAGATTTTTAAAAATTCTTACTTCTTTGCTTTATTGATACTCTCTATTTAACCAAGTCATGATATTATAATTACATGCGATACCTTTTCCCTGAGCGCCTTGATTAAATTGTTTTTATGAATTCATTGAGCATATATGATTATCTACTATGTACAAGGCATACAGATAGAGCTGTGAACAAGACAGACGAGATCTTGTCCTCTGGATGTTTGTATTCTAGATTCTCTCCACTATTTTGCCACTCAGCCTTGTCCCAATATTTTAAACCACCAAGTAAGCTATATACTCCCAGTTTTTCTCATTTTTTTCCTACGAAATAAACTAAATAAGAACTGGTCCCAAGAGATTCGAAGTTCAAAGAAAACTCAGTCAATTTTCAGAAAGATTATTGTGTGGAAAAGATTACATTTGTGAATATTAAGCATTGTAAATATACATTCTCATTTATTTTTAGTTATCAAACTATTCACTTTCATTTTTTCCCCCTTCCTTGGTATATTTTAATTTTGGTCCTGTAGGAACTTGAATCTAAATACGTTTTAACAATTTGGGGAGTTTTTTCTACCTTGTTATTTCTAGAAAGTGAAATCTTTGAGCTATCAAGGTCTTCCACGCTGACTGATGCCACTCTAACAAATTCAGAGATAGCAAGATGTTTCTGAAGCCGTTGGGTTTGAACAAGAATCCCATTTTCTATGGGCAGGAGCCTAGGGGTATTTCACTGCATGCTTTTTCTCCTTTTTACCTTCCTGTGAGCTTATCTAAGAGAGAGAGAGAGAGAGAGAGAGAGAGAGAGATCCACGTGACACAAGACCAGGTCATCCAGTCATTTCTCCAAGCAAATGGCATTCTGGGTGAATGCCCTGACCTAACCTAGGAAGGGAAAAGAGGCCAAGGTGACCCTAATGCTACAGAAGTGGCTAAGTGAACTCTTCCCAGAAAAATATCACAGCAGGTTCTGGAAAGCAATTAGAGTGCTATTTTGGCAGCTTGCACTACCAAGTGGAAGATTCTCCTGCTGCTCTAGTTACATCCTTGATTTTCATTTCCCTTTGTTGTAAATACTTATGATGTCATTTTAGAATGCTGCAAAGAAATAGGTGTGAGAGTAAACACACTATAAGAATAATCCTTTCTCCAAATGCCAGGGCAGCTGCGGGAGAATGCCGACACAGCATCCCACTTGCCTTGCTATCTGCTTTTCCTCTTCTCTTCTTCTCCCTCTCCTCCTCCTCTGCCCCCTCCTCCTTTCCCTTTTCCTCCTCCTTATCCCACACATAATCTTTTACAAATCTGCTAGTGCCATTCACTCTACGGTCTGCCAGAGAAACCTGGCCACCTGCTGGGCAAACCTGCCTTTAGTCCAGGGACCAGGGACCAGGGTAGGCCGCAGCAGCTGTCCTCATTTCTGGGCCGGGAGGACACACTGAGGCTGAGGTCCAGAGCAGTCTGCTTGCCCAGTAAACCGAATGTGTATCTCTAGAGGGACAGTGTGTGTCCCTTTAGTATAAAGCCCTTTGGGGAATCTATTTGCCCTGTGAAGTGAACCTCTTAAGCCCCGTGGAATGGACAAAAGCCTTCATCCCCACGTTGGTAACGAGCCAACGATTTCATGCTCAGAGGAGCTGACACACTAGGAGCTCTGACTTTCCTCAGCAGGGAGGCAAACAGCATCCCACTCGCGAGTCAGGAGACTTCTGCCAGGGGTAGGAATGTTGATATTTACCGGTTAACTTTCTGGACTTATTTCTAAGAAATTAACGAGTCTGTATTAAAAAAAATCACACTTCAAAAATAAGCTTCCTCAACATTTGCTCAAGTGAACTATCTTTAGCTTGACCTAAATGACTAATTAAACTTCTATTGATCCAATTCCCATCACAGTTCTTGCCCTATGCTTTCAGACTCAGAAATCTCCAGCTGGGAACATGCTTCTCAGTGGCTCTCCCCGCCCCCAGCCCCTCATTTTAGCTTTGTTTTACCTTGTTAAACACTTACATATAAAATATGGGCGAGCTCAGAATAGCTCTTACTCCAGTGTTATATATGGCACCAACGCTTTAGCACCAGTTCTTTAAAAAATGGAGCAGAGTTTCAAGGAACTCTGCTACATTTTCCATTCAAAATCTCTCCCTGGCACTGTAGCAGAACAACCTATTGCGGGACTTTCTTGAGAGCTGCTGGGGGGACAAACTATCTATTTCCTAAAAATGGCCCATCAGCTACATTCCTCGGAACTAGACACAAATTCCCCAGCACAGCCAAACCCAATCACCCGAGCTCCCCCAATCCTCAGTCCAAACCCTTTAAGACTTAGCGGCTGAAGAGGAAAAAGCATCAAATGCTTCTTCACCCTCTGCAGCTCCTAAAACCACATTGAAAAATGAAGACAGCGGGTGCAATGGCTCATGCCTGTAATCCCAGCACTTTGGGAGGTTGAGGCTAGAGGATTGTCTGAGCCCAGGGATTCGAGACCAGCCTGGGCAACTTGGTGAGAACTCATCTCCATAGTAAATAAAAAAATTAGCTGGGCATGGTGGCATGTGCCTGTAGTTTCAGTTACTTGGAAGGTTGAGGCAGAAGGATCACCTGAGCTCATTAGGTCGATGCTGCAGTGGCCGTGAGTGTGCCACTATACTACAGCCTGGGTGACAGAGTGAGACTCCAACTCAAAAAAAAAAAAAAAAGAAAGAGAAAGAAAAAGAAAAATGAAGACAGCTGGGTGCAGTGGCTCATGCCTGTAATCCCAGCACTTTGGGAGGCTGAGGCGAGAGGATTGCCTGAGCCCAGGGGTTCGAGACCAGCCTGGGCAACTCAGCAAGATCTCATCTCTACAATAAAATAAATAAATAGCTGGGCGTGGTGGCACACACCTGTAGTGCCAGCTAGTTGGAAGGCTGAGGCAGAAGTGAGACTCCAACTCAAAAAAAAGAAGAGAAGTGGGTCAGCAAACAAGTTGAGGTCAAGGTTCCCTAAGTACCTGACAGTTGTAAAGGGCTGATGACAACTTGCCTGTGAGCCAAATTTAAATTCTTTTTCTTTCTTTTCTTTTTTTTTGTTTTCTTTTTTGAATCAAGGGTTTCACTGTGTCACCAGAGTGCAGTGGCAGGCTTACGGCTTACTGCAGTCTCAACATCCTCGGCTTGGGAGATCCTCCTGCCTAAGCCTCCTGAGTAGCTGGGACTACAGGCATGCGGTGCCATACCTGGCTAATCTTTTTTTTTTTATTTTGTAGAGATAAGGTCTCACTATGTTGCTCAGGCTGATCTCAGACTCCTGGGTTCAAGCAATCTTCCCGTCTTGGTCTCCCAAAATGCTGGGACTACGGGCGTGAGCCACGGTGCCTGGCCTTATTTTTCTTTGTTTTCTTTTTTTTTTTTTGAGTAGGAATCTCACTCTGTCACCCAGGCTGGAGTGCAGTGGCACACTCATGGCCACCGCAGCCTCGACCAGCTGGGCTTAGGCGATCCTGCCTTCCAAGTAGCTGGAGCCACAGGCTCGCACAACTGCACCCAGCTAATCTTTTGATTTATCGTAGAGACGAGGTCTCACCAAGTTGCCCAGGCGGGTCTCAAGTCCCTGGTCTCAGACAATCCTCTCACCTAAGTCTCCCAAAGTGCTGGGATTATAAGCATGAGCTACTGTGCCCGACCTAATTTTTCTGCTTTTTTTTTTTTTTTTTTGAGCTGGAGTCTCACTGTCACCCAGACTGGAGTGCAGTGACCGCTCCCGGCCACCGCAGCCTCGACCTGCTGGGCTCCGGCGATCCTTCCGCCTCAGCCTTCCGAGTAGCCGGAATTATAGGCGCGCGCTACCACGCCCGGCTGATTTTTTACTTATTTATTGTAGAGATGAGGTCTCACCAAGTTGCCCAGGCAGGTCTCGAACCCGCGGGCTCAGGCAATCCACTCACCTCAGCCTCCCAAAGGCGCGGGATTACAGGCTGAGCCACCGAGCCCGGCTATAATTTTTCAAAGTCTTAATTTATATCTAATCCATTTCCAAACATAGAGAGAATAAAATGCATTAGATTCTTAAGCCACTAAAATCTATCTAAAGAAAGAAGGAGGGAGAAGACAATGATTTAGGGACAAGTCAATAGAAGGATTCATTCATTTATCATATGCCTTTCTTTCTTTCTTTCTTTCTTTCTTTCTTCCTTCCTTCCTTCCTTCCTTCCTTCCAGTTGGCACACTCATAGCCACCACAGCCTCGACCTGCTGGGCTCAGGTGATTCTTCCACCTCAGCCTTCCAAGTAGCCACCACTCCCAGCTAATCTTTTGATTTATTGTAGAAGTGAGGTCTCACCAAGTTGCCTAGGCTGGTCTCAAGCCCATGGACTCAGGCTATCCTCTCACCTCGGCCTCCCAAAGTGCTGGAATTAGACATGAGCCACTGTGCCCGGCCCTCATATGCATTTATTTATTTAACAAATGTGGATGCAGTGAACAAGGTTACTGGTTCTCTGTCCTCAAGCCCTTTCTGCCTTTGGGAGCTACCAATGAGTAAGCAGTCCTAATATGACAGCGCAGTGTACCTGGGGCATGTGCTGTGTTGCAGAACATGCCCAGGAGGGACTCGAACAGTTCAGATCTTAACGGGTTCTGAAGAAGGCACAGTAGAAGCCATGGAGTTTCTACCATGATTCCCAGAAGAAATCAAAGACAGACTTCTGATTTGCTGGAAAGCATACCTATGCCCTCAGCAGTCCCTTCGAAAACATAGCTCTTTATAGCTATGGCCATTTTTAAAAAACAAAAAAACACTCTGGATTATCTTCACAAGTAGTTTCCAAGTGGGAGCGCCAATCCCGCAGCATCTTACGTCAGAGCAGGATACTCCAGTGATGCTAGTGTAAAGGCTGTCACACTACCTGAATTTGAAATCTGGACATATGTCTCTGAAGCTTTATAACCTTTAACAAATTAGTTAACCTCTCTGATCTTCGGTTTCCTTGGCTATAAAATGGGCATAACGGAGTGACTGTGAGCATTACCTAAATAAAGTACTATTTTGGGGGGTTTTTCTTAGTTGGAGTCTCACTCTGTCAGTGGCACACTCCTGGCCACCACAGCCCCCGACCTACTGAGCTCAGGTGATCCTTCTGCCTCAGCCTTCCAAGTAGCTGGAACTACAGGCATGTGCAATCACACCCGGCTAATTTTTTGATTTATTGTAGAGATGAGGTCCTGCCTAGTTGCCCAGGCTGATCTCCAACCCGTGGGCTCAGGAAGTCCTCTCACCTCAGCCTCCCAAAGTGCTGGGATTATAGGCTTGAGCCACCGCATCTGGCCTAATAAAGTACTTTGCACAGCGCCTGACCATCAATAAATGTTCAATAATGTTATCCTGAGAAAACAGCAAGGGTTTCCCATAAGAAAAGGATTTTTGTGATTCTAATTTGAATACCTGAAGCAGACAGAATAGAACAGTAAAGAGAAATCAGATTATGTAAAAGGATGGTATTCATGGCACAGTTGTGAAGAACAAGCACTCCAGAGGAGCTTTATTTTATTTCTCAGCTCTGTTAGAGTAAACATCACAACCAGGCTAAAATCTTTCCTTTGTTCCCGTCATCATTAGAAAAAGGAGGCGCCCAAGGCAGTCACATTATTTCACTTCTCTGACCCTCCCCCTGGGTTTTGTAATGTCGACAGGCAGGCAGCAGGATGTATACAGCTTAAGGACACCGGCCTGCAGTCTGGTACTTGGATGCTGGGATCCAAAACCCTGCTTCGACCACTAAGGAGCTATTTCACTTAGGGCTAGTTCCTTATTCTCAGTACCACCTCAGTTTCTTCATCTGCCAAATCAGGATAATAACCTCCTTTATTTCTTCTGTATAATAATTTAAGTGTGTAATATACTTAATGCACTAAGAACAGTGTCCAGCAATATGAGTGTTATATAAGTGATAGTATAAAAGCTATTGTCATTGAAGAACAATACAAGGAATTGTTCAAATGCACATAATCATGAAATACTGAGTCTAGACAGAAGGATCCTGTCAAAGTTGGTAGTCACTAGCCAGTTAGCTTGGCGAAGACAAAAATTTACTTTGTCCCTACTCTATTTGTTGAAAAATGGATGAATGAGGCATTAAGTACTTGACTAGTTTGATGGCTTCATGAAGAGGAACGCACTAGACCTGGAAGGAAAACCTGACCCGAGAGGCTGGCTCAGCCCCATTCTAACTTGATAGGTTGTTCAACTTCCAGGCATCCTGCTTCCTTGCCCTTGGAACAGGGAGGTGAGTGAGAGAACTGCTGAGGTTTATTCCCAATCCAAGATTTGATAGGGCTAGATGTCCTTTGAAATTTTACAAAAGGCAATGTCATCGTGGCTATAGAAGCCTTTTTCACATACCTAGTGTATTTCCAGAAAAGATGACGAGCTGGAGACAACGTCATTTGTTTGTGTTTTCAGCATCATTATGTAAGAATCTGAGCCAGGAACAGAACAAATCTTTAAATCCATGAAAACAGATTACCTTTAACAGGATTGATAACTTTTAAAACTCTTGGACTATAAGACTAAAACTGCTTAGGACATTTTCCCATTCATCTTAAATGAGTTTTTGGAGACTCTAAGAATGAAATATAATCCATAGACATCTAATGCTAATTTATCATTAACACTTAAAGAATGAAAATAGAACTCATTTAGTTGAGCAATTCTCAGCTAAATGAAGCTAAGCTGGTTTAGTGGAGCTTCTGAAAACATGAAGGCTAAAAGCATAAGTCCATTAGACTCTGTGGAACCAGCATCAGGAGCGTCTTTCTCCAGATTGCTCTCCTGGAATCTGGATTCCCCAGAACTGCCTCCGGTCTCTGTCTTTATGGAGGACTAGAGAGGAGGCCAGGCACAGTGGCTCACACCTGTAATCTACAATCCCAGCACTTTGGCAGGAGGATTGTTTGAGCTCAGGGGTTTAAGACCAGCCTAGGCAACACAGCGAGACCTCATCTCTCCAAATAAAAAACAAAAATAAGCCAGATGTGCTGGTGTGTGCCCTTAGTTCCAGCTACTCAGGAAGCTGAGACGGAAGGATCAATTGAGCCCAAGAGATTGAGGCTGGAGTGAGCCATGGTCATTCCACTGCACCCTGGCCTGGATGACAGACTGAGATGCCGACTCAAAAAAAAAAAAAAGCTTTGAGAGGTTTGTCTGTGGAGTCTTGGCTGCCCTTACAGGTTTTGGGTAATGGCATAAAGATTTCACTTGGAAAGAAAAAGAAAATTCTGCTGGGGCGAAAAAAAAAGAAAGGGGAGAGTGGTTTGAAATAAAAATGTCTGGATTAAGAACACCAGCTTTGAGTCAAACAAGGTTTATAGCTGAGCTCTGCTACTTTTTAGTTATGTGACCTTGGGCCAGTTGTTTAATCTCTCTAAGCCACATTTTGCACATCTAATAATTTTTCTGACTTACGGGGTTACTGTGAAAATTCAATAAGCTAATACATGTAAAAGCACTTGGCCCACGATACCTATTAGAACATGGGCAGCACTGATAAATGGTGGCTGGCAGACAGCTACGAGGGCGTGTGATCCATATTCTCTTTTCGTTTCTTATGCTCCCTTTGTAATGTCTCAGAGGCATAGGAAGCACTGTTTAAGCCTTCTGCAATCAAAATTTGGGCTCAAACCTCATTCTTTTTACTGAGTCTTAAAAGATGCTATGAGTTTATTCCAAGACCTATTCATAGTGTAATGTGGGCAATGGACAAAGGTTCACTTTGTAAGACTGTCTAGCTAGGTTAAAATAAAATATGCAGAAATGTGTGGAACTTCAACAATAGAATATAGGAAAATGAATTATTCTTAGCTGAAAACAAAGGCATTATAGTATACGAATGTGCGTGTGAATACATAGAAAAGGTCTGGAAAATATGAACATCAGTATGAGATTTCAGAGAAGGTGGGATTATACCTTAGTATTGTTTTAATGCTTTACACACTTATTTATGTATTAGTTATACCATTAAAAAAACACACAAAACCCCAGAAAACAAAACCAAAAGCATAGGCATAGTACAAACTGAACTGGACACCTAGAATACAGACCTTGTGGGCTAATGCAAAGTAGACAAGAACCAAGGAATTTATCCCTGAGGCTGTCAGTGACTTGATACAAAGTCACCTTCTACTAAGTTAACCATCCTTGAGAAGCAAGGCTGGTGGAGGGGCAGGAGGATTTCTGATCCTATCTCTAGCAACTGATAGACCCAGGTCAGATGGCAGATGAAACTGCCTGTCTGTTACCTTGGTATAAAACCCTTTCAACATGGACTCAGATGAGACATCAGTATGTTGGCTTGTTCTTGCAAAATTCGAGGACTACGGAGGCATCAACTGAAGCCTATTGGTAAATTATGCTTTTAAGTAAAACAAAACGACATGGTAAACTAATATTTCTATTAGTATAGCAAAGAAAAGGAAAGATAACTTTTTAAAAAATGATATAACAGCTACTTAGTTGATTAAGGATATCTGGCTAAGGAGTTTTAGAATACCCCCAATACCACCAAATAAATAAATTAGTTCAAAGGGAGTACGGAGTTCAAGTACTGAATAATGGGCTGTGGCATTTTTGTATTAGCAATACATTTGTTGATTATTGGAAATGCATCGTCACAAAGGACCCTTCCTTTGGAAAGAAACATTTTGGCTGCAGAGAAAAACTAGGCATCATTGTAGAGCTCTTTGAAGTCGCACTGACTGGCTTTCATTCAGCTTCAGACTCTTCTTGCTCCAGGAGCAGTGGCCAGGACAGGTTGGTTCTGTTTGGGTTTTAACACCTATGTTCTGGTCCACGGACTTTCCTGATGTCAGGGTGCCTGGGGAGCCTCTGTCGCCTGCAGGCTGGCCTGATGAGCTGTCGGCGCTTCCAGCCCTGCCTGCCGGACTCGCCCACTTGGAGCACTGGGGTAGTTCAGCCCAGCCTGCAATTCGCTGTGTTCTGCAGGTTGAGTTAACTACTAAAGGGCTGCATTTCAGGCATGGCAGAGAAAGGACCTGAATGAAGGGAAGGAAGAATGAATGGACAGAACCATTTTGATGGAATTGCCCTAGGGTATTCAATAGGATGGAGCAGCTGGGGGCTGGAGCGTCTGTGACAATTGCTTAAGGAACACTGTCCACTGGATTCCCTCAACAATCATTCATTTCTTACCTCCCACTTGTACAGTCATTTGCGGACTTACTCAGACCACCAGTGTGGTCATCACAATGAACTGAGTTTATTGTGAACATACACAGTCAATTTTCTGTTGTTGTTCATTTGCTACCAATGTAACATAATTAATACTAAAAAGACTAAAGAGTTTAAGAGATAAATGCATACAGCAGCATAACCTGAATTATCACTCAAATATAGACCGCCCACTGCTCACTCTTTCAAAAAAAAAAAAAAAAAAGGCAGTTATACCAAGCACAAGCAAAATTGAGGCAACTTGAAATAGAGGATTTTAAACGCTGGATTCCATCATTTCTGGAAAGGTCATCCCAGTCCTTTGCTATTTATACCATAGATAGAGACACAGCAAATTATTGGCTGAATGGATTTGGGAAGCCAGAGCTGCTGCTTCTGACGAATGAAGATGATAATGCAACACTTGAGAGAGAGTGGATGAAAGGTGTGGAAAAGTTGAACCCGTCAAAGATAAGACAGTAGGGAGCTGCTGAATTAGCCCCCTGACTAAATTGCTAGGCGTAACTGTACTCGGGCCAATTCTCCTTGAAACTGCCTTGTAATCTTTGTTGTGGCTTTGATTGAGAAATCCCCGTTCCCAGCTCCAACCCTTTTTTAAGGCATCTCAGCCCAGCCCCCTCCTCCCAATGCAACTCCTCACCCCCCCCCCCGTCCCTCCAACACATCCGAATCCAGGCAGGTACAGCTCTCAGCGCGACCAGGGCTACCAGAAGCCCGGCTCGCCTTAGGGGTCTGGCCGCAAAACCTGCGCTTCCTCCAGGCCCACGTTCCAAAGCATCTCAGAGAAGCACAGAAAACAAAAGGAACCCACAAAACCCGTCCTTACCCGCTTCTTAAAAAACTGGAAGGCTGAGCATTTCTTGACCGGGAATCCATTCATGTCTTTGTTTACCATTTTCCACCGTGGGGAGTTCGCGGTTCCAGATCCAGGGTGGCACCGCCTGGCTGGTGCCTCTGTTTCCCGCGTCCCCCGCGGGCGGCGGGGACGCAGGCGGAGCGGAGGGAGGTCCGGCGGGCTCGCCCCTGGCTCGCGCCTCCTGCGGCGCCGACCTCTCCCCACGGTCAGCGGCCGCCGGCAGGGGCTTTCCTCTGTCCGCCGTGGCCCCGAAACAGCCGCATCATCGCCGCGGCAGGACCCTGGGGCCGGGCGGTGGGAAGATCTCGGGAGATGCTCCCGCGGCTCCGGCGGGAGAAGCGCCCCCCCACCCCAGCCACCTGCTCCTCTCAGGTGAGGCGCAGCCGGGGCGCGGGCGCGGGGGATGCTCCGCCGGCGCGAGTTCCAGCGGGAGCTGCGGGGAAGCAGCCGAGGGAAGGAGTAGGCAGAGCAGGAGCCCGGGGGAGGGAGGGAGGGAGAGCCAGAAAGGCAGAGGCAGGGAGAGCGGCGCTCATGCACATCTCAGAGGCAGGCACATCTGAGCCGCGGTGCGGGGAGGCACAGGCTCGGGGCGCACCGGAGCCGCGGACTCCCGTGGGAGGGCGACTTTTTATAGCTTGCTTTCTTCTTTTCTTCTTCTTCTTTTTATTTCTTCTGCCCTTAAGACCATTGAAATCAGAGGTTCATCTACGTGGCACGCCGTTTTTATTTTTTGCCCGTTGAAATTCTCGTGATTCCTCTTCCCGAATAAAAGCCTCTCAACGGAGATGTGATCGTCTAATCCTGACCTGTCCAAACGTGGAGAAAAAATGAACTCAAGCGCAAGCCTAGGTGTGACAATGGGCGATTTCTCACTGCGGGGATCTCTCCCTCACTGGGTATAATACAGTGGGCGACGGTGGAGGTAATTGTGTCTTTTTCACGGAAGAAGCCTGTTTAAAAAAAATAAAAGAACACAGTGCACGTGTACAAAGTATTTTATGCCAAAAAAAAAAAAAAGCAAAAAAAAGAAGAAGAAGAAGAAGAAAGTCACTAAGAGCCAATACCAAAAATGAATCCATTCAGTGGAGAAGAATGTCTGGTAAATAAGAGTAAAGCATTCTTCCTATCAAGTGAAAATTAACCCAAAAAATCTTTACTCACGTTAGCCTTTACACATTAAATTCATTTAAATACCCATTTAATCATGTGTGGTTTGGGTTTCCATTTTTTACTCCTTAATGTTAATATTTTATAGGATTTAAAAAAAAATAGAGTTTATAGCTAAATGGTGAAAGCAAAGAAAATAAACATGGCATCTGAAGGGGCACAGCTCTGACATCGGCTGTGGCTTTCTGCCAATCCCCTGACCTCACTGTGCCTTTCAGGCCTGTCTCACTCATAATGTGAAGGCAGTCATTCATTCACTCACCCATTCATTTGTTTAGTCATTCACTTGTTTGCCATTTCATTCCATTAATAAATCAAATCAAATCCAAATGTGGCAAGTGTACCCAGGATGTGGAGCCTTTTAGTAATCACCAGGAGGGAATATAATCAGCAAATAAGGAAAAGGCACAATGCTAACTTGATGAAACTAACAATCACTTCATTAAAAATAACACACTTGACGTTGTTAAAATACTTACACGGGAGCCTTTGGGAAGCAGAGAAACATCAGGTTAAGTGGGGAAGAAATGTATTGGTTCCATTGTACTGGAGTATAAATCTCTATAGGTGGGCCAGATTTGGGGGAAATAACAATAAAATCTTGTTTGCACAATGTCTTGAGATTTCCAGAAAGAAAAATGCAACACAACCGAATGATGGCATGATAACCGGGGAGAAAACAAACAATTCGTTTTGGAGAGATGTGCTAAGTTGTCCAAGATGCAAGGATACGTTATGTAATCTACAACACTGATAGGTTTTGTGGTTCTTCTAAAGAGTTCACATAAAATTACAGTTCAAAGGGAATTATTTGGGGATAATAGAAATACTCTCTATCATGATTATGGTAGTGATTACATAACTACGCGTTGTCAAAACCCATCAAACTTTATGTAGGAAAAGGGAAAATCTTGCCGCATGTAAATTATACCTCAATGGATCTCATAAAAAATGATGGCCACTGAAGTTCTTTCTTGGACTCTCATTGCCCCTTCCCCCAAGTATTTAACAGACACATAATGAGTTTGAGTGATATTACAGGAGAGGTTCTCCAAGCAATCTGGTGGGAAGTGCTAGGGGCTTTGCCTTAATTCTACGCTGGCCTAGCACACACACTAGTTTTAGGTAGGCTTATGTTTATTTGGGGTGAAGGGGAACAGCTGATAGGGATTATGGGGGAGGAGGTGGAGACCAAGCTAAATACTGTCTCTTCCTCTCACCATATGCCACCCCTGAAGATGCTGCCACTGTTACCCAGTCTATGCTGGATGCTGTAGAAGGTCCTATGAATACAAACATCAGTGGTTTCTGTCACTAAGGAATTCACGGCATAGTGGAGAAATACACAGGTAGTAAATATATTGTCTACGGTAGTCCCCCCAACCCCATATTTGAGGTTTTGCTTTCCTCGGTTTTGGTTGCCTGATGTCAACCTTGGTCTGAAAATTGGTGAGTACAGTACAATGTGATATTTTAAGAGAGAGAGAGAGAGAGAGAGAAAGACCATAGTTATATAACATTTATTACACTATATTATTATAATGTTCAATTTTGTTATTAGTTGTTAATTTCTTACTGTACCTAATTTATAATGAAATCTTATTATAGGTATATATGTATAGGAAGAAACATAGCAAGTAGAAGGTTCGGTACTATCCGTGGTTTCAGGTATCCACTGGGGGTCTTGGGACATATTCCCCATGGATAAAGGGAATACTCTTTGTGTACATGTGTGTATATATGCCTCGATAGATGATGATGATGATAGATAGATAGATAGATAGATAGATAGATAGATAGACTTCATCTTGGTTTGAAGAGGGCAGGGTGGGGTAGGATGGGAGGGAAAGGCCCAAGAAGTTTACCTTAAAAGGGTAACGTCAGCGCACAGCCTTGCAGAATGAGAAGAGGTCAGTCAGAGACAGGAAGAGAAGAGCAGGGCAGGGGTTCTGACCGGATCTGGTAGCCCATGGTTTTGGGCTGTATTTTGGTCAGTGCAATAAAAGGGAACTCTACTAACAGCACTATGCTGGTTACTCAGGAAAAAGAAGATACCCTTCATCTCACTCTTACCTCTATTTATTTATTTATTTATTTTGAGTCAGAGACTCACTCTGTCACCCAGGCTGGAGTGCAGTGGCACGCTCACGGCCACCGCAGCCTCGACCTGCTGGGCTCAGGTGATCCTTCTGCGTCAGCTGGAACTACAGGCACATACCACCACACCCAGTTAAATTTTTGATTTATTGTAGAGATGAGGTTTTGCCAAGTTGCCCAGGCCGGTCTCGAACCTGTGGGCTCAGGCAATCCTCTCACCTTGGTCTCCCAAAGTGCTGGGATTATAGGAGTGAGCCACTGCACTCCAGCCTTACCTTTATTTTAATAAATAAAGCAGCATTCAGGAAGACCCAGAATGACTATATTTACTAAATGCCTCCTTTGACAGGGCCATTGTGAATACTTAGAAAAAAGCATAGACTACTGATTAAAGTAAAGAAGAAAATAACTCTGGACTCTTGCAACATCCTGTTTACACATCAAACTTTAAAAATTTTAATTAAATAGTTTACTTACCTCTTCTTCTCATTAAACATGCTTATTGATTTTGGTAGTCACAGCACACAGTGGCATGCCTGGGCCATGCTAGGCACTCAATAAATGGTTTTTTTTTCTTTTCTTTTCTTTTTTGTGTGTCGGAGTCTCACTCTGTCACCCAGGCTGGAGTGCAGTGGCATGCTCATGGCCACCGCAGCCTTGACCTGCTGGGCTCAGACGATCCTTCCACCTTAGCCTTCCAAGTAGCTGGAAACACAGGCGTGTGCCATCACACCTAGCTGATTTAAAATCCCAATGTTAAAAAGAATACATTAAACCTCTATTTGCTTTTTTGTGGTATATCCACTTTTCCCCCCAACAATATTGTTTAAGCTATAACACAAAGAATAAAATAATGTAAGTAGGTAGGACTATCAATACATACCTGGAGTGGAAAGAGTGTTACATTGGTTTAAGATCTCATAACTAACCTCCATTCTCTAATTGTGTGACCTTCAACAATTCCTCTCAAATTACTGAGCCTCAGTTTCCTCATCCATAAAGTAATAATACCAAATCCTTCTCATAGGGAATTGTCAATACCAGATTATATGTGAAAGGGCTTTGCAAAACAATAAATAACTACAGTCTTTGTTTTGTTAAAACAAGAGACATGAACTGCAAGAAAGTCTATCATTCTATAGATGAAAGTGTTTTGTGTGATACATTTAGTTGCTGAATGGAATGTGTTTTTTCTTTTTTGTAGCACTCTGGAATACACAAAATATAACAAACAATAAGATATCTGTTTAGCGGCAAGTGTCCCTAAGGAGAAAGGGATGGAAATAGATCACACCATGAAAAATGTTTCATATTTCTCTTTGGCCTGAGTGATTTGATCATATGCTTAAAACTCCAGCCACAGCGGTAGTGATGTATGTAATTAGAAATTAGAAAACCCTATTGGGGATTATGGGTTTGCTTTTATACATGCAAAGGACCTTCTTAAAAAATTTGGAACTGTTTGGTTTTACCAAATTAGATCGCTTTTCACATAATTCAAGCAAATATCAAAGGAAAAGTTACATAAAAATCCCAAAACATTAGTTCATTATATTTTTTCTTTGAGATAAAGAATTATATGAAAACAAAAGAATCCATATTAGAATGGATTCATTGAATTTTGCAAAAAAGTTGCAAGAGTAAAGGATTATGTTCTCTTTTGTTGATAAGAGACTAAATAAGATTTAAAATACTCCATACTTGAAGATTGCTTTCATTCTCACCATGTTAGAAAAAAACAGTGCAATTTATAAATACACAGCTTACTTATAGAGTCAATATTTATCAACTTATCTTATTCTAATTGGCAAAAGGTTAAGCAATATTTCCACATTAATTGATTTGACACTAACTGAATATTCAAGTATATGCTAGTCACTGTATTTATAAGAAAGAGAACAAACCAGTGAAACAGCCTGCAATTGTCTTGGCAAATTCCATCTAATGGTAGTATTTAATCCACATGTAAGGCATTCGTTTTTGTTGTCATTTTCAGAAATATAGTTTTAGTCAGATCATCGAATAAACTGGGCTTTTGCCTATTACTTGAAACATTTTTAGATGGAATTAGAAAATGTGGTTCTTTAGTTCAAGAGAAGCTGCAGCAACTGATGAAAAATGCATGCCGCCTCCCTATGTCTCTGTCACTTGCATTTTACCTGGGTTGGCTCACCCACGCAGGCACCCACACACACATCTCTCTCTTTTTTCTCTCACTGGTACTATGTGATAAAATGGTGCCAAACGTGGTAATGACATAGCCTCTTCTGACACAAAGGCAAGAAATCCTCTCTTTCTTGTGGCAATGTGACAACATGTAGCCCAAGGGGACAAATCAATTTGTTAGTAATTGCCCATTTGAATATTAGTGATCATTCATTCAACATTAACAATAAATTTTACAGACTTCACATTTTATACAGTAATCTCTATTCCCTTGCTTAAATCTTACACAGGGTTTAGGATCTGCAAAGATTTTTTTTTTTAAGTAAGTAAATTCCTTCGAACTCCCTTTTGATCTGACCTTCCTTATTGTAGTGATTTCTTGTCAGTCAGGGCATTTTCAGTGTTGCAGCAAGATTTTGTCATTGTGTAAATCTCATGATAGAGATCTAGAAAACATATGGACATGCGTTCTCATACATAAACCCACACACATATGCATACACTCAGTGGGAATGAATAGAGCAGGTCGGCAGAGCGTCCTGCTAAGGTCATTATCATCTATGAATTGCATTGCCTTGTGAATGACCTTGAGAAATGAAGTGGAAACTATAAATGGTAATAGATTTTATAGCCTTTTTATAACATGCATTTTTTTTTTGTATTATTAGTTATTTCTCTTTTTTCTTTCAAGACTCAACCTTGGAGATCAGGTTCAAATGATCCATTAGCTGACAGGCCAGAAGGTTGTCTTTTCAACTTGACTTGTCCAAAACGTGTTCATCAACCACTTCTCTGGGTTCAGCACAAATGAGCCATGGCGTGGGAGGGCTGCTCCCGTCAACCGTCTCACCATGCTGTGTACATGATGGAATATGCTATTGTGATTGGTATTGATCACAAGCCGCTAGGGGGAATTAGCAGCTGGAGTCCTGTTTTCTCCACTCTATGGGCATGATCCTTGACTATATCTCCATAAGCACCAAGAAACAAAGCGCTGAGTCAGTTTCTCAGATAATTCAGGTCAGCTAAAGCTTGCAGAGAAGGAAGCCTGAGTTAGGCAGATGTGTCCAGTGGCAGCAGCAGCCCCAGCAAAAAGACAAAGAACCACCCAGAAGCCTCAAATCCTATTATTCTAGAAAATGTCCTGCCTTTGGGAGAGTCCATCCCTAAACATGATTGGCTTCAATCTGCAACTCTCTAAAGTCTACCTGAGGTTTATCTGTTTTGTAAACTATGCTTATTTAAATGGAATGCAATTCCATCTCATCTGGCCTGTTTTGTTTTCAAGGGAAATCAGCCACCATAAATATAGTATCAACTCAGAGTTACTGGAATGGTAATAACGAGCATTAAAACCAATGAGACCGCTTTCCTCAAGTCACGATTGTTTAGTACAAATGGATTTGAAACCTACCTCTACTATGTACTAGCTACGTGATCCTGGGTTAGCTAAAATAAACAAAGCCACAATATATTACCTAACAATTGGTTTGTTGTGAGAATTAAAGGTAATTTAATGCACATATATGTGTACATATCTATATTTACTTCTATGTTTGTATTTCCATAGGACAGTTTTAAAACATGGCTGCACATTCTTTAATTTTGCTCCCATTGACAGGTGAAGATTTTATCTTCTTCCCTTGTGTCTGTGTGTGTTTGTCCACCTCAACCCACACAGCACAGTGGAAGTAATGTTATGTGACTTCTGAGGCTAGGTTACAAAAGAATATATTGCCTCTGCCTTATTTACTGAAACTTTCTCACTTGGAGCCCTGAGCCCACCACGTGAGAAGCTTGACAAGAGTCAGAGACCACCATGGTGTGAGGAAGCCCAAGTCACATGAAGAGGACAGGGACAGGCATTTAGTTGGGGGGCTCTGCTTAACCCAGCTTTCAAGTCACCCCAGACTAGGCACCAGGTATGTGAGTCAAAAAAGCTTCAGATGATTCCAGCCCTGAAATAGTGAAGTCAACTCAGCTGTTCAGGCTTTTCATCTGAGGTTCCAGACTTCGTGAAGTAGATTCAGTAGGCATAATAACAGTGTTGTTTTATATTACTAAGTTTGAGGTAGTTTTTTTATGCAACTATATGTATGAGGGGGGACCTAAAAAATAGAATGTATTTATACGAAATTGTGTATTTGTTCTTACATGTTTAAACTTCAGTCACCTTCAAAGATGCAATACACCTATCGAGATACTTTTTTCCACTGCTCAAAACAGTTTAACTCATCAGTTTTTATGCCTTTTAGTTCTTCTGTCGTTTTTCATTTCACCTCTTCCACATCGGCAAAATGTTTTCCTTTGAGGGCATTTTTCATCCAGGGAAGCAAAAAAAAGTTGCTTAGGGTGAGATCAGGTGAACAGGGAAGGTGGGGTATGGGGTCTTGACATTTTGTAGTCAAAAACTGCTGAATACTCAGCGCGATGTGGGCAGATTGTATAAATCATCCATCTTGAAAAGGGCAAATGTGTTGAAAGAATCTCAAAACCAAAAAGAACCAAAAAAACCCCCAAAACATTCACTGAAGCCAAACGCAGCTTCTCACAACACTAGCTGGTACACTGATGCCAATAGGTTCCTAGAACACTTACCTAGCAGGGGAAGATTGTACTACAAGGGGCCCACACACCAAAATATAATTCCAACTTTTGGGGGGTTCCCCCTTGAAAACACACACATACACACATATACACCCCACCTGTGCCCCATTTCTCACTCCTGATTCATGCTCAGTAGACGCGAGCACGAAGAGACCAAAAGAAACATTTGGTTAGTAACGGCTAATAGTTTAGATTGGAAGTGTTCAAGTAGGTATCAACAATTGGTGAAGTTGAAAAGACTGCTGTCTTGTTGGCAACATAGTCCTTGAGGTTTGCATATTATTATTGTCTAAATCACCTTAGGCTGCCATAACAAAATACCATGACCTGAATGATTTAAACAACAGAAATTTATTTTCTGACTACTTTGAAGATAGAAGTCCCATATCAAGGTACTTACATAGTTGATTTTTTTTCTTTTTTTTTTTTTTTGAGTTGGAGTCTCACTCTGTCTCCCAGGCTGGAGTGCTGTGGCATGCTCACAGCCACCGCAGCCTTGACCTGCTAGGCTCAGGTGATCCTTCCACCTCAGCCTTCCAAGTAGCTGGAACTACAGACGCATGCCACCACGCCCGGCTAATTCTTTGATTTATTGTAGGGATGAGGGCTCACCACGTTGCCCAGGCTGGTCTCGAACCTGTGGGCTCAGGCAATTCTCTCATCGCGGCCTCCCAAATGCTAGGATTATAAGCATGAATTGTCACGCCTGGCCGCATGGTCGATTTCTAGTCAGGACTCTCTTGACTTATAGATGGCCACCTACTTGCTGTATTGTCACATGGCAGGGAAAGAGTGTTTCTTCTTGTAAGTGCACTAACCTTATCATAAGAATGACACCCTCATGACCTCATCTAAACCTAATTATCTCTCAAAGTCCTCATTTTTAAATACCATCACATTGGGGGTTAGGGTTTCAACATACGAATTTTGGTAGGACACAATTCAATGCATAGCAGTTATTTTGTCATGTGAAATTATTTCTGGTACTGATGCACTCCTAATTTCCATATCAAAAAAATGAATATTGTTATATTGCTTGCTCATTAAATAATAGGTGGGAAAAATTTTCAAAATTCATGTCAACCCATATATCAAAGGGTTGTTATAACTTCTACACAAAAACTCCTACAATTTATAAGAAAACGACAAATAATGTAATAAAAAAGATGCCAAGAATTTAAAAAGCAAACAAATGAAGGCATAATGCAAAGTAACAAAAATATATGCAAATCACTATAGGTTAAGATGCTAAAATTTCTAGTAGTTAGGAAAATGCAATTTAAAATGATGACACACAGAAATTTAAAATGATGACACACCTTTTCCTGTAAGTTTAGTTTTTACTGTTAAAGCTAACTAAAATGTGAACAGAAAAATGATAATAAAATGATGACATAGCATTTTTCACTTCTCAGACTAGAAAATATTAAAAAGTTATGCATTAAAAACAAGTAAGACACTGGGATAATAGGCACTATCACATAGTTGGAGGGAGTTGAAATATTTTTGAAAATAATTGAGCAGTATTTACACAAAATTAAAATGTGCTTATCCACTGAACTGGTAATCTTACTTATAAGAATAAGCTCTTTGAAAATATAAACACCTAGGCTGGGCGTGGTGGCTCAAGCCTGTAATCCCAGCACTTTGGGAGGCTAAGGTGAGAGGATTGCCTGAGCCCACAGGTTCGAAACCAGCCTGGGCAACTTGGTGAGACCTCATCTCTACAATAAACCAAAAAATTAACTGGACATGGTGGTGCATGCCTGTAGTTCCAGCCACTTGGAAGGCTGAGGTGGAAGGATGGCCTGAACCCAGTAGGTCGAGGCTGTGGTGGCCGTGAGCATGCCACTGCACTCCAGTCTGGGTGACAGAGTGAGACTTCAACTCAAAAAAAAAAAAAAAAACCAACAAGAAAATATAAGCACCAGTGTGCACGCACTGTGTATGAGAACACTTATTACATGATTGGCTGTATTAGCCAGAATTTGGGGAGATAAGGACATGGTTAAATGTATTATATAACCATACTAAAAAAGATCATGTGACTCTTAAGAAGTATGAATTTAACATTTTTTATAACATATTATCAATTAAAAAATGTGTCTTTCTCATATTTTCTAAAGCAAAAATTCTTCTTAGAGAAAAAAATGAAAGGTTATATATCAAAAAGATGAAATTCATCACTTCAGGGGGTGGAAGGGGAAGACCATTTTTTTCTTTGTAAGTTTGTACAATGTACCTATTACAAGCTTGTCTCTCATTAAAAATGAATTAAAATCCTATGGTTTACCTATGCACCCAGATTAATAAGACGTTTTACTTCCTTCCATTCATTTTTCCTTGATTGTGTACCTCATAAAATGCATAGGTGCTGTGCTTAGTGCTAGGACTTTCACAAAGAATAGCATTTGACCACAGCCAGTATCTAGAAATATAGAATGCAACAGAACTGGAAGGGAACTTAGAGATTTTCTAATCCAAGCCCTTCATCCTAAAGATGATGGAATTGAGACCCAGAGAAAGAAAGACTGAGCTGCCCAAGGTTACATCACAGTGAAAGACATTTCCATTCTGAATTTAGCCAATCACAGGCTATATGAAATCTACACAAACAGAATATAAAATAGCCAAGAACGGTGGCTCATGCCTGTAATCCAGCACTTTGGGAGGCAGAGGCGAGAGGATTGCCTGAGCCCAGGGGTTCAATATCGGCTTGGGCAACTTGGCGAGTTTCATCTCTACAATAAATCAAAAAATTAGCTGGGCATAGTGGTGTGCACCTGTAGTTCCAGCTATTTGTAAGGCTGAAGCAAGAGGATTGCCTGGGTCCAGCAGGTCGAGGTTGCAGTGGCCCTGAGTGTGCAAAAGAAAGAAAGAAAGGAAGAGCATTTATTACCTGTCTAATCTTTCACTTTATAATTTTATTTTTGTTTGGTTGTTTATATATTTATTTATTCTTGAGACACAGTCATGTTCAGTGTGTGTTCAAGTGCAGTGGATTGGAGTGGTATGATCATAGCTCACTGCAACCTTGAACTCCTGGGCTCAAGTGATCCTGCCACCTCAGCCTCTTGAGTAGCTGGGACTGCAAATGCACACCACCACAACTGGTTAGTTTTTATATTTTCTCAGAGACAAGATCTAGCCATGTTGCGCAGGTTGGTCTCAAACTCCTAGCTTTAAGGCATGTTGCACAGGTTGGTCTCAAACTCCTAGCTTTAAGCTATCCTCCTCAAAGTGTTGGGATTGCAGGCATAAACCACTGCAA